>CAUHTR010008044.1:0-78755 GCA_959609185.1 Schmidtea polychroa
TTATTTCTATTTCTATTATTTATTAATACTATTATATATTCTATTATTTTATTACTATTTCAAATATAAAAAACACAACAGATACAAAAATACATTTCTTCTATCCAAATCTACAATCCGGGAGTGTGAAACCTTCTCAGAGTTTTTCACTACTCCCATTCGACATATCGCCGCTATCGATCGGCACAGCATGACTCCGATGATGCATTGGTACTCTGGCGTCCATTTGTTTTTCATTGTTCTGTTGATCTTGATATCCCATAAATTGATGGAAATACCTCCATGTTCTAATTTGGGTTGAATAAAAATCAAATCAGGAACGATTTCTGGTTCTCGATCCTTGATTTACTTCCGCAATTTGCGGATAATAATATTTATATCCTATTGATCATGATTCTCTAAATATTTTTCTAAAATAATAAATAGTCAATAAAATATGAAAATAAAAATTTTAAATTACCATAATCGTCAATAGTCTTTCATGATTCGCGCGCTCGGTATTTTGTACATGGTGAATAAATGAATCCTAAACACAACCGTTTGTTTAATCAATCAATAACCAATTAGAAATTAACCATTAGAAATCGACCAATGAAATTCTCTCATTTCGAACATTGTCAACAAATTCTCTATACACAATTTCTCAACCCCAACATGACAACCTTTTCCACTAGCAAACACGTTGACACTATAGGTTATATTTAATAGTCCTTAGTGCCGGAAACAATTCCGGTCAAACATACAATCACATTTTTTCGAAGCATGTTATATAGATTGATACTATGTCCACATCACCATAGTAACGGTAATTGATTGGATTTTAATATTATTTATTCGATTGTAATTATTAATATCCAAAGGTTTCTTACATCGCCATGATTCGAATTTTACCAGTCTTGAAAAATATTATCGGATTTTCCCGCTTCTATCGATAATTTGCTGAGGTTTCCCTGGTGGGAACCTCATATTCGATACATCAAAATTTCCTCGATAATTTATATTTGCTAACATTTTAATCATTTATGAAACTTAGTCTTTATATACAAATTGTGAGCACGAGTTCATTAAATCATCGAATATAACAAATACACATATAGAAAATTTTTGAAATGGAATTAGAAATGATGCAGTATACCAATCGTTGGTCCGAGTGGTAGTGGAAAAACATTATTTGTTTGTAAATTACTAAAATCAAATTTATTCAATCACAATTTCAACAGGATTTTTGTGGCATAGGGGGTGCTGATGAAGAACATGGATTAACTCAATCAGTTTCTGTAAATTAAAAAACATGAAAATAGTAAAGGGATTCGATAAAATAGCTGGTCCAGCCGATTAAGAAGGTGATGTCATTATTATTCGATGATTTGTATCAAGAAGCTAATAAAGAAAAAGATTTTAATAATTTATTTACAAAGATCAGCAGACATGTCGGTGTAACAGTGATTGTTCATAACACCAAATCTATTTCATCAGGTGGTGCACATCGAACACGTAATTAAATGTACAATATTTAGTTATTTTCAAGAATCCTATAGATGCAACAGTGATTGATTTTCTTGCACGTCAGCATACCCTAACAATCGTAATTTTCTTATCAGTGCATTTCAAGATGCTACAAAAATACTAACACCCCCCATGGATATATATTTCTTGATTTCACACAACAATGTCCCGATGATTTACGTGTAAAACAGAATCTTTTCAACCAAAAGGTGCCATGGTTTATAAACAAAGTTGAAAACCTCTATGAATAATAATGTTTTTTAAAAGCAAGGGTAAAAATATTAGAAATTAAAAACGTATAAAAAGAGTAATTAAAGTTCCAAAGTTCCACAACAACTAGTTATCACCATCTAAAAAACTTGTAACTGAAAATTTCTCTGCAATGAATCTTATTTCGAAAATCCTAAACCTAAACGTAAAACCCGTAAACCCCGTAAAAACCGTAAAAAAAGTAGTTAAAAATCATCGCAGTTTTCCATTTTTTAATGCATTGTTAAAGGCCCCGAGTAATGAAAGAATGAATGATATTGCAATCATTCCCAATTTTGTTGTCGATGATTTACTCAATATTATACTTAAAGTAGTCAAAGGCAAAATTAAAATCAGTAAATCAAAAAAGCATTTATTGAGCAAACAATAGGAAACCATTGTTATCTTAGTAAAATAATAAAATCGTAAGCAAATGAGGAAAATTATATATAAACAACAAGGTGGATTTATTGGTGCATTGATACCTCTGGCATTATCATTATTAGGTGGAGTTACAAATCAATCATAAACAATGGGTGCTAATCCTTCATTGCCCACATTAAATTTAATTTTAAATCTTCTTGTTGTAATGGAGAAGATTTGGACGAACCCCAGAACGAAGCCGTTTCGGTGGAGTGGCAAAATTAAAAAGAGTTTCCGAATTCGAAAAAGAAACCCAGAAGTGGTTATCAGATCAGCTTGCGTACAGTTTGAACAAACCAATGCGGAAAAGATTTCAACAAGAGCGTATAAACATTCGGTATTGACGATTTATGGCAAATGGTTTGATGGAGATGATACCTTATTCGAAAATTAACAATGGGAATAAATATATTTTTAACATGTATTAATGTATACAGCAGGTTTGCACGAGCAATACCAGTCAAGGCAAAATCTGCAGAAGAAATGTCCAAGGCAATTAATATTTTATTTAAAGATGGACATCCTAATAATTGCAAACAGATTTAGGTATTATTATTATTATTATTATTATTATTATTTTTATTATTATTATTATTATTATTATTATTATTTATTATTATTATTATATTTTTAGGTAAAGAATTCTACAATAGCAAAGTTAAGCAAATCCTCGATAAACTGAAAATAAATCACTACTCGGTACATTCTCAATACAAAGCTGCCCATGTTGAAAGATTTAATCGAACATTGAGAGATAGATTAAAGAAATTGTTCGTGCATCAAGGTAATAAAAAATGGTAAATGCTTTACCGAAAATAATAACAAGTTTATAATCATTCATCACATCGAGGACTGAATGGATTGAGAACCGGTTGATCTATTACATCAAAACATCATTGACTTCTAAGAAATCTGTAAAAATTGCAAAACCTAAATATAAAGTCGGTGACCATGTTAGAATTAGTAAAATTAGTGCATCACCATTTATTAAAAATTTTGATACAAATTGGAGTGATGAAGTCTCTTTGTAATTCAAAAATAAATACTAAACAGAATCCTGTAATGTATGTCATCAAAGACAATGATAATAATATTGTACAAGGGAAATTTTATGAGCAGGAATTACAAGTCATTCCTCCCCCAAAATTTAGAATTCAAAAAATATTGAAAACTAAAAAGGTCGGTAAGGATAAACAATACTATGTCAAATGGCATGGTTATCAAAACCCGTCATGGATATCAGCAAAAGACCTAGTAAAGTGAATTTTTATACTATTTTACCGAGCAATAGTTGCCCATTAATTCATCCAGACAATCAAGCCAGTAAATTTATGGTCAATCTCCAGAATCCGATTTCTTTAAATGGGGACTGGGAGTTGCACTGCAAGATTTTACATTCGTGTACAATACATTCCCATTTTATAGTCAATGTAAGATTGATTTCAAAAGGAATTGTGTGAAAACATGTAGCGGTATCTTTGTTATCAGTAATTATGATAAAACATATCATATTCCGAATCAAATATTAGATTCGCATTGCTATATGTTTTACAAGGATGGTTAAATATCAGTTTGTGATTTTAAACCATTTACAATAACATTCGAAACTATTGAAGATGCCAAACGAATGGGTTGCAATAAGTTGAAAATATTGTTACGGAGACCGAGTATTTATTACGTTTTAATCTATTTGAAGCAAACAGTGTAATGAAAGAAGAAATCAAAATATCTGTGTCGTATAATGATGAAGTTGAAGATCATTTACCTTTGCTGATGAATTATATTTTGATAAACTTGATGATTTACTTAAATATTTAAAGTTCAATTGTTCACACATATTTAAAATTTGGAAATTGTGAAAGATTTGATGTTTACCTTCAGTTTGAATGAGGATATTTGCGAAGTTACTTTGATAAAAATTTGGCAAATTCACTTGGATTAGATAGGCAAAAATATCGAGAAAAATCGACTGGTATACGCAAACCAAGAATACTAGAACATCATCAACAAATGTTCATATATACTAACATTATCGAACCCATAATTGTTGGTGATTCCAGTGTTCCTCTTTTGAAATCGGTATGGATTGGAAATATGAACATGATGAAGTTGTCAATATAAATATCGATAATCCCATGTATTTACCAATAGCAAGTTCATGTATAAACAATATAGAAATAAATATTCGTGATGATAGTGGGAAAACTTATAACTTTCCAAAAGGTTCAAAAACTCATTTGACATTACATTTTCGTAAAATAAATGGCTAATTCTGATATTATTAGTATGTATATGGTATGCCAATCTGGGCGGTGAATTACCATATTTTATTGGTAAACAGTACGGATCAGGATGGTTGAGAACAATTGGTAGATTTGCCTTTGCCTATTCTTAAACGTATTGGTAGTTTTGGTATGAAAACTGCAAAAGATAGGTTATTATGAATGAACAGAAAATATTACCATCTCTAAAAACAAATGCTTTAGCAGGAGATTAGGGAAAGTTTTACCTGGGGTTGCAGTATGTTTCAAAAGAAACATCCAGCTCCGAGCGCCAGCTCATGCTCCAAAACGTAAAAGACATGGAATATCACGTATAAACAAACGAATGAAAAGGACATGGAACTATATTTGCAAAATGATTTGTGGTAAATCTGAATTATGTATATTTGATAGACCGTCGCCCAGGCTGTAATAGAATTTGGGCATTTGAGGAAGTTTTCCTATGATTCAATTACCGATAGTAGAAATGATATCGAGTTTTATATTAATGGTTCCAAACCGAATATTTAGATTTGAACGATACTTTATTGACTGTTCAGATTAAAGTTGTAGATAAGATAGAAAGTTTTGGATGCCAATGCAGATGTAATAACCGAAAAATTTCCTGTTTCATACTCTTTTTAAGATGCAGTTGTTGGGATTTAATAATATCAGATTGAGGGCGGTAAATAATACAGTCCATTCACAAGGCATTAATAAAACTACTTTTAAATTAGCATTCGGATACTAAAAATACATGTCTTACACCTATGGGTTATGGGTAGTGATGATGAAAGAAAAAAGTGGGTAGAAAGGCTGCAAAGTTTTCACCATGTTGCTGCATCATTACAACTTGGAGTTTATGGATCAACCGAAATATTTACTACCGGGAGTTAATGTACATATTAGACTGAAAAGGTCTGATTCTGCATTATCTCTTACTAGTGCAACTACTACAGCCAATATGTCAATTAGTTGATGCAAAATTATTGGTGAGAAGAGTTCGAGTGGACCCCTCAGTATTAGCAGGTCATCAATTAGGTCTTAATTCAAAACATGCAATTTATCCATTAAAAACAAAGGAAATTGTACAATTGCTATTGCTTAAAGGTGCTTCATCATTCTATAAAGAACAAATATTTGGTGATAGAAGAATGCCTAATTTTATTCTGATAACATTTCAAAGTGAAGCACAATATAATGGATCTTATACTGCGTCCAGCTCAATTTTCAAAACTTTGGTGTTACAATCATTGACTTTGTCGAAAAATACTGATTATAGAGAAACATATATCAAGATTTCGAGAATGACAATTACTGTGCGACATATATGCAGAGTATTGTTAGAAATCTTGGGTTATTTAGATAAAAATTTGAATTGCGGAATAACTCTAGAAGATTTTAAAAGCAAATACCCATTTTTACATTTGTTTTAGCCCCTGATTTTGATTTAAATCAAAGTCAATTACCTCAAAATGGAAATTTACGACTGGATATAAAGTTTGCAAAAGCTATTACTGAACCAGTACATGTTATAATATATGGAGTATTTGAAAATGAAGTTCAAATTACTGCAAATAGAACAGTGTTGGTATAAATGTATATTGAAACACAAAAGTTATCATGGAGTAAGTTGTTTTTTATACTCTGGATTTATTTAAGTAGTTCTGTTCAGGTCAATAAAATCGGAAAACAGATATTGGGAAATGAATTTGTTGGAGTTTTTCCTCTTGATAAAATTCCATATTTGAGCAATAATCAAGCAATAATCGTCAATACTCAATCTTCTCATCTTGGTGGAGAACATTGGATAGATATATATGTGAAACCTGGTAATATATTCGTGTTCGATCCTATGGGTTTTTATTACCCGGCTTTGTTGATATCAAAACTACAAACAATGGGAAAACCTATTGTGTATAATAAAACTATGTTTCAAAATCCTTTGACTCAAACATGTGGTCAACATTGTTTAGCTTGGTTATTGTACAAAAAATTTGATGTTTAATAAAATTTGATGTTTAATAAATGTATCCTTTCCTTTGTTGTTGTGATTATTATTAATATTATTATTATTATTATTATTAATATTGTGATTATTATTATTATTATTATTATTATTATTATTATTATTATTATTATTATTATTATTATTAATATTATTATTAATATTATTAATATTTTGAAAAATATTATTATTTTTAATTAATTTTATTATTATTTACATAAATATTATTAATTCTACATAAAGACCACCTTTGCCTGAAGCATGCACAGTGCAAGTATAACAAAGGCATGACTAACAAAGGCAGTCACATGTAATTTCTGAGTGATTTACATTACATACATGCATGCGTGTGATTGGTTGAGTGAGTAAAATATTCAGTGTCTATGTGTGTGTGCCTAAACTCTCATTGGCTGGGACAGGAAAATATTCATTCTCTTTATAAACATTGACAAATCTCAAATTTGTCACAATTATTTTAAAATTTTTCAACAACAACCATTTAAAATTTTTCAACAACAAACCAAAATGTCGAACAACAATATTTTTCGAGGACTTTTGTTAACTGGTAAATTATTATTTTTATATTATTCTATTTTTATTTATTTTTTATTTAGATTCTTTTGACTGGTTAGAAGTAACCGAGGATGAGACGTTATTGAATGTGGATCGAATTTTTGGTAAATTTATTATTCTAATTTTTATGAAATTAATTTTGTTTTTTAGAACCGATTACAATTAGTGACGACGATGATGTCGTGTTTATTGGGCAAACTGATGCCCCTAATGTAAGAGAAAATGATGCTGAAAGTAAATTTATTTTATTTTTTGTATATTATTTTTAAAAAATCATTTAGAGATTAATGTGGACTTGGATAATGGTGGAAATGCCTCGGTTTAGAGAGGTAGCAGAAATTGCCCTCGGTTTAGAGGAGGTAGCAGAAAATACCCTCAATTTGGAGGTGGTAGCAGAAAATACCCTCAATTTGGAGGTGGTAGCAGAAAATGATAATGGCCTCTCTGAGGATGATTCCGATGAGGAATCTCAATGTAAGAATTGATTTATTTATATTATATGTATATTTTTTTTTTTAAAAAAAATTAAAACATTTTCGTAATCACTTTTAAACATTTGCATAAAATTTTTGTAATGTTATTAAATGTTAATTAATTATGATGATAAGAATATATGATGAAAAATGATGATATGAAGAAAAATGAAGATATGAGGAATAAGATGATATAAGAAAATGATGATATGACGAATAAGATAATATGAAGAAAATGATGACGAAAATAAAAATGATTATGAAAATGCCGAAAATATGAAAATGACGAAAATTATGATGATGAAAATATGACGAAAATTATGAAAATTATGAAAATATGAAGAAAATGATGAAAATATGACGAAAATGATGAAAATATGAGAAAATGATGAAAATGACGAAAATTATGAAATTATTATTAAGAAAATACTACGTTTCTGAAAATAATGAAATTATTATACAATGTTAAAAAGTGATTACGAAACTATAGTTATAAATATTCCTTGTAGTTTGCAATGTGTGCATCTACAATAGTTAAAATAATAATAATAATAATAATATAATAATAATAATAATAATTATATACATAATTAATATAATAATAATAATACATATATCTTAATAATAATATATGTTATAATGATGATAATATAATAATAATAATAATAAATAATAATAATAATAAAATAATAATAATAATAATAATAATAATAAATATAATAATAATTAATAATAATAATAATAATAATATTTTACATCATTTAATGTAGTCTGCAGTGAGCATGCAGCTACATATATCTCTAATAATAATAATATTGATGATAATGATGATAATAATAATAATAATAATAATAAAATAATAATAATAATAATAATAATAATAATAACCTTTTTATTCTACATTATCTTATAATAATAACCAAATTTTATTAATTGTTAATAATTAATCCGTTTTATAATTATTATATAATAAAAACGGATTAACTACTAACAATTGGTAATAAATATTTAGAAAAATATTCAAATAATATTTAAGGATTTATCATTATTAGGTAAATTATATCCACGATACTGCCAGGCTTCTGGACATTCAAATCTTGTCATAAGACAATGAAAAAATATTATGGCCATAAATTCTATGGACTCAAATACTATTTATGTCCATCATGCCAGACTTCCCAACATATAAAATATACTGATTTTTACAAAACCCATAGTAACCATCTTAATCAGTTTTTATAAAGAAACTTACTCTCTTTAAACGGATAAATAAAAATGCAAATAAAAATGTAAATAATGATGCGATTAGCGCAGACATAAAAATTTAAATAAAACTGTAAATAAAATGTAAATAATGATGCGATTAGCGCAGAACATAAAATGTAAATAAAATGTAAATAAAACTGTAAATAATGATGCGATTAGCGCAGAACATAAAAATGTAAATAAAAACTGTAAATAATGATGCGATTAGCGCAGAACATAAAATGTAAATAAAACTGTAAATAATGATGCGATTAGCGCAGAACATATAATTAAACTGTAAATAATGATGCGATTAGCGCAGAACATATAATTAAAATGTAAATAATAATCTAAATAAAAATGTAAATAAAAATGTCAATAATAAACGGCCTGCTGTTATTCAAGACTCTTGTATACCATCTAAAGTTATTAAAGTTAATGGTGGTGATGAAATAAATATCCAAATTAATAAGCAAATAGGTGGGTCAATACATGGTTCAGTCGATATAGATGACGAACCAGAAATAGAAATAGATTTTAAGGGGGCTAGAAAAAATCTAAGGTTTGACGTTGAGAAAAACGACTTAGTTCAAATATCGTTAACATCGAAAATTATAGAAAAGTTAATAGCCGAAATAAAAGGAATGGGGCCGGTTAAAATACAGTTCACTGTTCTCATACAATTTGAGAAAGATGGCGAAATCCGAGATAATTTTTCTCCAATAACGCCGAAGTTTTTTCCGATAATTTTCTATTAGAGGGCATCACTAAGTTAAATAATAAAATTGAAAATTCACCTATTTAGGAAGCGGATGGCGGGTTGTTAGGATAAAAGAAATAGATTTTATAATAAATAAATATAAATGTATAAATAGATTAGCTGGACATAGTTACATCCCCACCCCAGCGGCTTTAAATTCTAAAAAGCAATTGTAAATATACAGAACACAGATGATATGTGTTTCATCTATAGTATTCTAGCCCTCTTAAAGCGTGATATTATACACCGCAATAGGCACCGTGTTACTGCTTATGAGAGTTATTTAAACGAGATCAATTTCGACCCTATTAGTGATTGCCCGATGAAATTATGTGACATACCCAAATTTGAACGCAAAAACAGTGAACTGAACTTGGCTATTAACGTTTTAACTTATAGGAATAACCAGCTAAGCCTATTGAACATCAAGATATAGATTATATTCCCCATCACCCACATCTAGATATTATTCACCGCTCTAAGGTTATAGGTGGTGAACCCATATATTTATTATTATTAGAAGACGGTAGTAATTTTCATTACACCGCAGTTTTTGATCTGCAAAAACTTATGAATTGTCATCGTAATAATTCCTGTAATATACAAATTTGCGTAAAATGGTGTCCTCATTGCCTTAATGGCTTTAGATATATAATATATTTAATATACATGTAGATTTATGTAGTAAGAACCAAATAGGTACTACATTGTATACCCTACCTAAGGACAAAAATTTAATTTTTAAAGATTTTTCCAAAAAATAACCCCGCCATTCGTGATATATGCCGATTTTGAGGCAATTTTACCTGAAGACATCACCCACCACCAAAAACATATGCCAATAACAGCAGGCATGTTATTAATTAATAATTATAATAATACCAGATTTTATTATGAGTTTGTTGGGGATGATTGTGTGTTGTCTTTCTTGCGTAAGGTGGAGGAAATTGCTGTCACAATTGTCCTACCATATTACGAAATTAATGGGAAAAAGCCCATGCAAACCTTGTCTTTCACTGAAGAACGTGTCTTTCGAGAATCCAGAACCTGTTACCTTTGTAAAAAATTCATTAAAGATAGAGTTAGGGATCATTGTCACTTCACAGGCAAGTATCTTGGTGCTGCCTGTAGGAACTGTAATGTTTCGCGACGAATTCAGAAACAGTTACCGGTTGTCTTTCACAATTTGAGGGGGTATGATTTACATCATATTTTGAAGTATGGTTTGAATAATTTTCCTTCTTGGGAATTAAATATTATTCCGACTACTACTGAGAAATTCATCTCCCTCATCGCGTATATTAACAATTGCCTGTTCGTTTTATTGACAGCATGCAGTTTGTTAATTCATCTTTAGCAAAAGCGGTTAAGACTCTTTCCGATCTGCCTTTAACTTCTTCTGTTTTTGATGGCGCAATTGTTCGAGCCAAAGTATCTTTCCTTATGACTTTGCTACATCGCTTGAGGTTCTGGAATCTACTCTTGAACTACCTCCGATCTGGGATTCTGTGTCTAATGATGAGTATGCATTAGCCCAAGTTATTTGGACTCAGCAAAATTGCAACAACATGTTAGATTACATGTTAACTTACCTTAAATTAGACGTGTTTCTCCTCGCAGATTATTTTACTCAATTCCGTGAAAAGGCCATTGCTTACAATGGTCTGAGCCTCTTAATTTCTATGGCATTCCCGGTATGTCATGGGCCTCAGCGCTTATGACATTAACGGAACCCATTGAACTTTTGCAGGACATGGAAATGTTTAATTTCTATGAAGGAGGGATACGGGGTGGGTTAACATTTGTTAACAAACATTATGTTGTAAGTTCTGAAGACACAGAACTCTTGTATATTGACATAAATAACTTGTATGGTTGGGCCTTAAGCCAAAAGCTTCCGTATGCTGACTTTGAATGGGTGTATGATGATCTTGATTCTGTCTTGAATGAATGTATGAATGAGGATATTGAAAATCTTCCATATGGATATACAATGGAAGTGGATATTGATATCCTCAGTGTGTGCATGATTTTTTTGAATGATTTTCCGATTGCTCCGGAAAAAATGTGCCCGCCAGATTCGAAAGTTGAGAAGCTGATGCTCACGCATTGGCCGAAGAAGAACCATGTTCTTCATTGGCGACTTCTCAAGTTGTATATAGAATTGGGGGCTGTAATTAAAAATGTACATAGGGCAATTAAATTTAAACATGCACCCATTTTTAAAGATTACATATCGACTAATACTAATTTGCGCTCAAATTCTACATGCGAGCTGCATAGAGATTTATATAAATTATTTAATAATAGTCTGTATGGAAATCCGTGGAAAACCTTAAAAAACGGATGAATTTGAGGCTATGCAATTCAGCTGAAAAGATGATTGTATATGCTTCAAAGCCGACTTTCAAGAAATCAATCAAAATTGCTGATGACTTGATTGCTGCACATCTAAATAAGGATTCTATATGTTTAGACAGGCCTAGCTACATTGGCCAATCTGTGCTAGACCTGTCTAAACTGAGGATGTACCAGTTACAGTATATAGAATTGGCAAATATCGTTTAGAGTTTAACTGTGATATAAATATCGTTGCCGGCGACACCGACTCCTTTTTCTTAGAGATAAAGCACTGTAAGCTTGACACTCTTTTGCCGGCAATGATTCGTGATAATCTTCTAGATACCAGCAATTATGATCCTGCTCATCCTTTGTATTCAAAGAGTTTGGATTCTGTGATAGGGAAATTTAAGGACGAAAGTAAAGGGCTTGGTTATAAGGAGTGGGTTTTCTTGCGCCCTAAGTGTTATAGTTTGTTAGGAGATAAGGCAACACTTAGAGCTAAGGGAGTTCAGCTTGGTAATACTGAGATAGGGCACCAGTCTTATTTAGACTGCTACAACAACAGCGTAGTATATACGGTGCCACAAACTAGAATAGGGACTCGTAACCACCAGCTCTTTACTTTTAAGAACAGTAAAATAGCCTTGTCGAACAACGATGACAAGAGACTATGGGTGGGGCCTAATTCCAGTCTGGCATATGGGCATTATTTAGGATTTGACGAAACTGATGATGGTCAGATATTTTCTGAAGTAGGACACTTTTTG
Source organism: Schmidtea polychroa (assembly GCA_959609185.1). NCBI lineage: Eukaryota > Metazoa > Platyhelminthes > Tricladida > Dugesiidae > Schmidtea > Schmidtea polychroa. The sequence goes on from CAUHTR010008044.1 coordinate 12,609, forward strand.
GTGGCTTGAGTCCAGACTTTGACGATGACTCGGATCCTGATAATCCTGATATTCCTGGTCAGATATTCGAAGAGATTGGCCCGCTTTTTGGTGGCTTGAGCCCGATTTTGATGAAGACTCAGACTTTTATTAGAGAAATCGGCATCGATATTGACGATGTCATTTTATCAGATTAATTTGTGTTTTAATATATTTTTAAAAAAAATAGTCTTTATATTGTTTATTTCGTTTTATTGAAAACTGGTGATAGTTTTCAAGGTTCTTACAACAGTTAAACGCTTGTATAAATATATAAAATTTGATTATTTCACACAAGTGTTAACTTTTGTAAGAATTTTTATAATAATATATTTTTATTGTGTAATAGTGTTGCAGTGAGCATGCAACATTATTTATCTGTTGATAGGATTTTTTTATTAATAATAATAATAATAATAATATTAATAATAATAATAATAATAATAATAATAATAATAATAATAATAATAATAATAATAAATAATTTTGTTAATGATGAGATTCGTGTGGATCCTGATGACAGAACTTTTGAAAGAATTTTGTTAGAAATTTTATTTTTATTGTGTAATAGTGTTGCAGTGGGCACGCAACATTATTTATCTGTTGATAGGATTTTTATTAATAATAAAAATAATAATAATAATAATAATAATAATAATAATAATAATAATAAAAATAATAATAATAATAATAATAATATAATAATAATAATAATAATAATAATAATAATAATAATAATAATAATAATAATACCCTTGTGATTTGTTGAGCGTGAGCAGTACCCTTTTGAGCATTACCATAGGGGGACCAATATTTTGTCGGATAAACTCGGAGTATATAGATTAATACTCATAATAATAATAATAATAATAATAATATATAATAATAATAATAATAATAATAATAATAATAATAATAATAATAATAATAATAATAATAATGTCTTGGGGAAAATGTTAATAACTTTGCCAATATAAAGATGGAGATGAAAACAATTGCTCATTCGAAAGGTCTTGCACCAAGCTTCAAAATAAGCTATCGATCGATGAAATAAATTGATGGGGAACGATAACTTTTGGCAGGCCAAATAGTAGGTCACCGCTGGAACAACGACATTAGAAATAATAATATTTTTAAAAATAATAATAATTATATATCATTTAACAAGGTCTTGGGAAATGTTAATAACTTTGTCATATTAAAGATGGTGATGACAACAATAGCTCATTCGCGGGTCTTGCACTAAGCTTTCAAAATAAGCTATCGATCGATGAAATAAATTGATGGGAACGATAACTTTTGGCAGCCAAATAGTAGTCACCGCTGGAACAAAGACATTAGAAATAATAATATTTTTTAAAAATAATAATAATTATATATCATTTAACAAGGTCTTGGGAAAATGTTAATAACTTTGTCAATATTAAAGATGGTGATGACAACAATAGCTCATTCGACGGTCTTGCACTAAGCTTTACAATAAGCTATCGATCGATGAAATAAATTGATGGGAACGATAACTTTTGGCAGGCCAAATAGTAGGTCACCGCTGGAACAAAGACATTAGAAATAATAATATTTTTAAAAATAATAATAATTATATATCATTTAACAAGGTCTTGGGAAAATGTTAATAACTTTGTCAATATTAAAGATGGTGATGTACACAATAGCTCATTCGACGGTCTTGCACTAAGCTTCAAAATAAGCTATCGATCGATGAAATAAATTGATGGGAACGATAACTTTTGGCAGGCCAAATAGTAGGTCACCGCTGGAACAAGACATTAGAAATAATAATATTTTTAAAATAATAATAATTATATATCATTTAACAAGGTCTTTGGAAAATGTTAATAACTTTGTCAATATTAAAGATGGTGATGACAACAATAGCTCATTCGACGGTCTTGCACTAAGCTTTACAATAAGCTATCGATCGATGAAATAATTGATGGGAACGATAACTTTTGGCAGGCCAAATAGTAGGTCACCGCTGGAACAAAGACATTAGAAATAATAATATTTTTAAAATAATAATAATTATATATCATTTAACAAGGTCTTGGGAAATGTTAATAACTTTGTCAATATTAAGATGGTGATGACAACAATAGCTCATTCGCGGTCTTGCACTAAGCTTTTACAATAAGCTATCGATCGATGAAATAAATTGATGGGAAACGATAACTTTTGGCAGGCCAAAAGTAGGTCACCGCTGGAACAAAGACATTAGAAATAATAATATTTTTAAAAATATAATAATTATATATCATTGATGAGTCTATGTTCTTTGTTGGTAATAAGTCGAACCTTGAGATCTGATGAGTCATCGGTGGTCATAATGTCTTTGTTCTTAGTCGACCTTGAATGCTTGATGAAGTCATCGTATGAGTCTATGTCTTTGTTCTTGAAAAAAAAAAAAATTTTTAAAAATTTTTCCGGCGGGGGGGGGGGGGGGGGGGGGGGGGGGGGGGGGGGGGGGGGGGGGGGTGGGAAAAAATGTCTTTGTTCCACGGTGACCTGTTCTAGCGTGACCATACCATCTACTCTGAAAAAATAATAAAAACATAATAAATAATAATTAAGTAATAAAGAATAGAATCAAATTCATTTATTAATTTAATCAAATGTATCTAATTAATAATTAAAAAATTACTAGAAAATAAAGCTAAAAAAAATTTAGGAAATAAAATGAATCTGAAAGATTGGTTGAATAAATCCAAATTTCAGAACATTAATTTTGTGAACACTTAAAAATATATTAATTATTATTAAACATTACGTATTAAAAGTGTTGACGAAGCTATTATAGTTAAGCTTTAAGAATTAATATTTAATAAGTCTAAATAAATTATTTTAAGGTATTTAAAAATAAAAAATATATTAAAAATATTTTTAATTAACCTAAAATCTAATACTAATTTCATTGCATTTTATTAATGTTGATTTATATTAATTTTGATAATAATAAAGGAATTTTTGAAAAAATACCTAAAAAAATTATTAAAATTTAAATAATACATTAAAAAAATTAATATCTAAAAATAAATTAAAAATATAAATATTTAGAAAAATAATTAAAGAAAGAGTTTCATCTATCAGGCCATCATTGTTTCTGGATAACTTTTTTGGTTTTACAATCGGTTTGACATGAATAAAATGAATCTGCAAGCCTTTGATTGTTGTGAAATAATGTCGAAACTTGTTCAATTCTGCCTCCCACAACCGCCGTTGACATTTGTGAAGCCAATAATTGATATAATTATTCAAGTAATCTACGTTAAATTCATATAGGAAATTTGAATTTGATAAAGAGGTGGAAACAATACTATTTTCCAAACGACTTTTCATATTAACTAAAGTTGAGTCAGGAATTTTAATAACAATTTCAATGACCCCTGAAGAATTGATATCTCGATAATCTGACGTTTCTTTCAAGGTTCCATTTGGCATATCGGGTAGAAATAACATAATTGGCATTGCACAAAAATGTCATAGGTAATATTAATAAAGAAATGCAGGTCCAGATTTTCCAGATTTTTCTTCTAATTTGAAAAACTCCTTGAAAAAAATAATTCCATCGGAATATTCCGTGAACCGATGGTTGATAAGATAATCCATAAATAATTATTAAGAAAAATAGTCAAATCACTATAATTTTTAATTGATATATAACTTTTTAAAATAAACTTGAATAATAAAACAAATGAATTTTTTTATAATAATATAAATGTTTTTTTTTATTAACATAAATGTTTTTTTTATCCAATTTTAAAGTTTTTCATATTTGATTAATTCATTACACTATGATACTCTGAAAAACCATGCTCGCTAAATTTCCCAGTGCATTTTTCCAGTTGCTAAAAGGTTTTGTACATAGTTGTCCAGTAGCTTGTGAATTTGAGTGACCAACTTCGTGGTTTGCAAAAAATACATAGTGTTTGCAGAAAGCACCATCAAAATATGCTGAATATGCAAGCCATTCAAATTTTTCTAACCAAGCAAGTACATAATGTCTACTGTTTTTCCTTGGATTGTGGAGGGAAACACGTGGATTTTTGGATACACCTAATTCCGAAATTTAGTAACTTCTATAATCTAAAAAAATCAATAAATTTATAGGGTAGGAGCACACAAACTTACCTGTGTGCAGAAATGTATTGTTCCGAAATTTAATAACTTTATTATAGGATTTGTGAAGGTGAAAGATTTTCATTTAAATTTGTGACAAATACTTATCAATACATATTATTATTATTAGTTATTATTTTTACATATTATCATTATTATTATTATTATTATTATTATTATTATTATTATTATTATTATTATTATTATTATTATTATTATTATTATTATTATTATTATTATTATTATTATTATTAGTTTATTAATTAGTGCATATTATTATTTATCAAGTGATATAATTTAAAAGTTTATTATTTAAGATTGAAAAGAAATGAATTCATTTGTGTTTATTTTTGTCATGAGCGTATTTGTCATTTTTAAGTGTCAAATCTGAATTCAAGGAAGGTATTTAAAATTGTTTTTTTAAAGATACTTGATAATTTTTAATAAGATGAAAATTCTATGTTGGAGGAATTGATTGCGGAAAACAATTGGTTGAGGAATTTATTGTCAAATTGCAAAGTTCAGAAGCAAAATAAAAAGATTGAAAGAAATGAAAACAAACGAATGAAACCTTTTATTCCTTTTCATTTCGGTCGATAAAGAAAATTTTTGATTTTCAGTTTTTGACAAAATATAAACATATAATATGATCATTCAAAATTTTAAGAATTTTTGTAATAAATAAATTGTTAATCAAACATCATTCTCTTTATTTTTCATATTTTTACATTTTAATTATTTTATTAAAAAATTTATTATTTAGTTTATCGATTCTTTGTTATTTCATTAATTTATGTTATTTATTTATTTTTTATAATTTATTATTACTATTATTATTATTATTATTATTATTATTATTATTATTATTATTATTATTATTATTATTATTATTATTATTATTATTGTCATTATTATTAAACAAGCAAATGATAAGATAAGCATTTAATTAATAATGCTAACAAGAAATTATAATTTTATGTGATTATTATTATTATTTATTACCATCATGTGCAACTTAGTATTATATATCTTTTATTGAGATAATCACTTCGATTAATAATTTGTTGTCAATTTATTAAAAATTTTTTGTTGTGGTTGTCTGTGAAATTAAATATTATCAATAATTGATCTGACTCCAAAGAGTACGTTGTTTAATAACAATAACGAGCTCCAGGTGGTCTGAATTTTATTGATTTACACAATTAATTACCAATTTACAGCGACACAAATAGTTTGATATTACAACGATAACATGATTTCTAATTGCAACCCTTCGTGAGGAATATCACTATAATCTATGGTCTATAATCTAATGACACGTACTGACATTGGATTTCGTTCAGATTCCTTTTCCCCGCATATTCATTTTTGGTTCTCTCTAATTCTTCTATTATCTTTGACAGCTGTCGAGATATGGAATGTTTGGTAGACAGCCATCTCTCGGCTTCCCCGATGACCCTTTTCTTTATCTTAAAAAGGCTATCGAGATATTCCAGTTTAATTTCGACTTTTTTCCTTCGTCACTTTACTTTTTATTAAAAATGACCTTGTCATATTTCATTTTTTGATTGTTTGAATTTTGTCAAATTCTTTGCCATTTCTTTTTTGTTTGCTTTTTCATTTCTTCCAAACGCTCCTACTTTTCAAGATTGTGGCGCACCACACCTTTTACTTTATACATTTTCCCCCAATCATTTTATTTACTTTGACAATAATTATTTAATTTTTTATTATTTAGATATCCTCAACATTTTTGTTGAAAAATAAATATTAGTTATGATTTGTATTTAATACGTTGATTGCCAGACTTAACATGAGCGAAAATAACTAAAGGAACTAAAGTAAAAAGATTAACAAATTTAATTATTATTAAAATGTTAATATTTACTTAATATAATAATGTATTCAACCGAAGCCATATTTTTATAGAAGATGTATGAGAATGGGTAAGATTCTGTTGAAATCTTTATAAAGAAGATAAAAATTATGACGAAAATAATAAATAGTGTAAAAGTGGATCGATAATAAATTAATTTTATTCAGCTCTATTTAATGAGACGATGATGTAATCAAAATTTTGAAATTTCATTTTTAGTACACCATTTTTGAATTTACACATCATTTTAAACATCTACAGATATTTTCACTCAAATAATGTATAGATAGAATTTAAATCTATACAAAATAAAATCATTATTTATTTTTAATTCACACTCATAACACCTTAAACAGCGCCTTTTCAGTCAACTTTTACATACACACACATTTCAAACATTTAAAAAATACAAATTAGTCATCTATACTTAAGAAAACCCATTTAAACCTAAATATAAAGTTGGGGATCATGTTAGAATAAGTAAAATATCAGCTTCACCATTCATTAAAACTTTTTGACAACAACTGGAGTGATGAATTCTTTCAATCATTAAAGATTAATGCGAAATAGATTCATGTTATGTTTGTATTAAAGATATTTATTATACGAACAGGAACTGCAAGTTATTCCGAATACCATCTTTTTATTAAAATTGAAAAGATTCTTAAATCAAAATATAAAAGGTAAGGATAAACAATATTACGTCAAGTGGCATGGATATCAAAACCCAATTTGGATATCAACATCTAAAATTGAATGAATAGAAACAGTTTTTTCACTATTTTACCAAGCTATAGTTGTCCATTAATTAATCCGAATAATGACGCTAGTGAATTTTTCGTTGAGTTACAAAATCCCATTTACCTGAATGACATGTGCAAAGTTGCTTTCTCTTGATTACACATTTGTTTACAACACATTTCTATTTTACAGTAATTCTAAGATTGAATATAAAGAAATTGTACCGAAATCATTTAGCAGCTTTTATTTTATTGGACCCGAAGATGATGAAATGCCAATAAAAGAATTGAATAATGAATGTTACATGAATATTACCAAGGAAGTTTTATATATTTGTTTCGATTACCATCCATTCGAGATCACATTTGAAGATGCAGATGGCGTAAAAGGATTATGAGTTCCTGGACAAACAATTATAGTCACACATTTCAAATTGTAGCTCCACCGTTTGTTGATAGCATTATGAATGATGTAATTAAAATGCGTTAACGTACAAATGTTTACAAGATTCAGTTTTCATATTTACTGATTATTGATACATAAAAAATATTTAACCAACTATTTAACAAGTAATTGCCCCTACATTTTCAAATCTGTTGAACTAGATTAAAATATCTTCTAATCTAGTCTCGATGAAAACATAAAAGAAGTTATATTTGATAAAATCTTGGTCAACACATTTGGATTACAAAACAAATATATAATGACAAACAATTTGGTGGTATTCGTAAAGGAAAGATATGAGAAATATTTAATGGCCATCAACAAATGTTTATCTATAGCGATATTAGTGATCAAATAAATGTTGGTGAATCACTGGTCCCTCTTCTGAAGGTAATGTGGATTATGAAATGTGAGCAAGATGAGGTTGTACAAATACAATTGGTAAATCCCATGTATTTACCAGTTGGGAGAATATGTATAGACAATATAGAAATATATATACGCTATGATAGCGGAAATTTAATCCGATTTCCAAACGATTCAAGAACACACGTAACTTTACATTTTAGAAAACAAGATGTCTAATCCCTATATAGTTTCTTTTTATGCCAATAGTCAAACTAGTGGTGAATTATCTTACTTTGTTGGTAAACAATATGGATCTGAATGGTTAAAAACTATTAGTAGGTTTGGTCTTAGTATTCTTAAACGTACAGGAAATTTTGGTATGAAAACTCCTAAAATTGTAATAATGATAATGCAATAATATTATCATCTTTAAAATTCAATGCCATATCTGAATTCAAAGAGGCATTATCAGATGTAATTTCTTCATTATCAAATGTAATGGGATGCTGAGCCTGCTGAGACAGAAACATCATCTGAAGTTCTTGTGAAGATGAGCAAGTAGTTGATGAACAACACCCAGCTATACATTCATGTGCAGAGAATATTGAGACGGTAACATTACCTGCTCAGGGCTTGAAACATAATCAGGGTGATTCAGAATTTGATACAGTGGAAAAACAACTTGCTTTAGATATTTTACAAGATGGGCAAGCCGAAAGCATGCAGTTGATGCAGTTGTTGGATCATTCTCCGCTATTATATCTACTCTAGAAGATATAAATTTTGAGGAATCAAAAGAACACAAAGGAAGTGTCAGAGCAGAAGCTATGGGACTATCTATTTTGATAAAAACATATTCTTTTGTTTTTCTGATACTATTTCTACAAAAGCTGTTAGATAATATCTTTGTGTTATCAAACTATTTGCAACGAAAGGACATTGATATTACGTTTGCAAAACAATTGATTTATGTTGCCAGAAATAAGTTTGCTGATATGAGAAGTGATTTTGATTTTTCTCAAATTAGTTGGCTAGAAATAGAAAACGAGCATAAAGATTTTCGTCATCAAGTAAATTGAAATAAATCATCTCAAGAAAGGTTTAAGTTGCATTTTTGAAATGTGAGATGTGTGACTATTTTTAAATGACAAAGAAATTTACAGAAAATTTTTTCCTTATCTCAGATTCAAGATTTATTCCGCTGTAAAATTTGATTATTTCATAACTTAATGAATTTGCTGAATTTTTGTGTCACAAGTCCTCCACATTGTTTTTAAGTGAGCTGGTAATTAAAGTGTTTTATATGTTAAAAATTTATAAATTATTGTTTTTATTTGTGTTCAGATTTCTTACGGTATATCATTACTTTTTGAATGATATAATTTTATACTACATTTATAAACAGTTTACGTCGAGTTTAATGGATTTAAAAAATTAAATGTTATCTTAATTAAAATCAAACGAAAATGAGAGTTATTTGTTACAAATTAAAATTTTAAAAGTGAATTGTTCTAATATTTCAATTAAGTGATAAATGTATTTGTTATGTTCAAATCTACTAAATTTTTATTAATTACCAAATCGGCATGTTATACAAACACGAAATTTAATGGGCCTGGACTTCATGATTTTTTAGATTCAGAGATTATTTCTGGCTCTGAAGCTCAATCTATCAAACGAGTTAAAGGAGAGCAGTAGTGTTTCTTATTTTTGCGGTTTCGTTTGAATTAATTTGTTAGTCTCCATTTACCAGAATGGCTCAAACGATCCATACCTAAGGGAAATAATTTTTCCCGACTTACTAAATCTCTGCGAACATTAAATTTGCATACAGTATTGAATTGATTTTATCTTGTTAAAAAGTGAATACTGTTATAACTATTTTGTTTAGGTATGTGAAGAAGCCAGGTGTCCGAATATAGGAGAATGTTGGGGTGGCAATGAAAATAAAACAGCCACGGCTACTATAATGCTTCTAGGTGACACTTGTACTAGAGGCTGTAAATTTTGCTCCGTTAAAACTAGTAGAACTCCGCCACCTTTGGATCCCAATGAACCAATTAATACTGCAGTTGCATTAGCGGAATGGGGTTTGGATTATGTTGTTTTAACATCTGTCGATCGTGATGATCTACCAGATGGGGGATCGAATCATTTTGCAGAAACAGGTTTCCAATGATTTTCAATGTTGAGAGATTATCGATTTTTAGTGAGAGAAATCAAAATACGAAACCAAAAGATTTTAGTTGAATGTTTAACTCCAGATTTTAGGGGAAATTTGAAATCGGTTGAAACTGTGGTCGATTCCGGGTTGGATGTATTTGCTCACAATATAGAAACCGTCCAAGCTTTGCAACCGTAAGAAATATATATATATATAATTTCGGTTTACATCAAATAAAATGAATTTACTATTTTCAAAATGAATTTAACTCTAATCCTAACCTAAGTGAAAAGAAATGAAAAAAAATTACTGAATTAAAAATCATAAATGTTGCATGAGTAAATGTTCTCGTTTTGATATTTTGAAGCTAAATTTATTAATCCCTTACTTTTAACCATATGCGAATTCGTTGTTAATTGTTTCCTCTCCTTTAGTGCGTACGTAACATACGGGTGGAAAATTATATTTATGTAGCGCTTTATTTACTAGATTTGGAACCAGGGGCGTAGCAAGCATAGCTGGCAACCGGGGCGCGATATCTTTTTGGTCGCCCCCCCCCCCATAAGCATACAGTAATATAATAAATAGAATATGCTCATAAAGTGTAATTGCACAATTACGTCATGCTTGAGAGTGAGTGAGTTTGAGCTGAACATGACGTCACGCTAGTAGTAATTTTATAATGTACCGGTTAGACCAAGAGTTCTAATTACAACAATCATCCTCTGGTACGGTGATAATGACAATTTGACTACCAAAGCTGCTACAGCAAGCTCCCTGACAGACTAGAGGACAGTTAAATACAATCTAACATATTCCAGTAGGAATGCATGCATCCAGTGTATATGATAAATAAACTGTTTTAACTGTAAATTTGATATAGCAAAAAAAAATTTAGCCCCCCCCCCCATCCTTCGCACCGATAATATAATATAAATAATAAGTACATTTGGGGTCATTGTATAATTACGTCACGTCCAAAATGACAATTTTTGGATGCCACCTACCAATCGTGACGTCATTTTATTGTTCACAAACTCAGCGTTGCCTATTGGTACCATAATACAATACCAATTGCATATTTACAGACAGTTGAACAGTTTATTATCCTCATACACTGCTGGAATATGCTAGATTAGCTTTGTTAGCCAAATTGTCAGCATCACACTATCACAGGATGATTGATGCAAATAGAACTATTCTGGTTTAATTCATTATAAAATACAACTAGCGCGACGTCATGTTCAACTCAACTTCATCCACGTTTTCAAGGTAACGAGCTTTACGTAATTATGTAATGTCTGTGATTGATGGGGGATTATTAAGATATTTATTTTAGGTTGGAAATTATTATCATATAGTTATTATCAAAATTACAACTCGGCAATTGAATTTAAAAAAATATAACAACAGAAATAATCTAGAAATAAAATCGACAAAACTACAAAAGAATAAAAGACGAAGATTCTAATAAATATCAGAAATAAAGGAAATCAAAAGATCTCCGAAACCCCAATATCCTTCGGACTAATCTATATTCAGAACTAAAATAAACAAAAATACCCTGAGAACTCAATTATATTCGAAACTAAAATATCTTTCGGACTAGTATATATTTGAAACCAAAATACCCTGAGAACTCAATTATATTCGAAAATAAAGTAAACCCAAATATCCTTCAGGTTAATCCAGTGGTTCTCAATTCGTGTTCCACGATTACGCTTCCAGTACGCAGAAAGAAATGACATTTTATCTTTAAATTTGCATTTAAGATACATATCATCAAAAACCTCAATTAATTTTTTTATAAGATGATTCAATAAGAAAGCCGTTACACAGATATATAAACATACAAATATAAAAGTGTTTTTATTGCTTGTTACTGTTGCGCGTGGTATTTTCTATGCTTATAAGAAGGCATTCTTTACGTTTACGACAGATTTATAGTAATTTGTGATTGGTCACTCATTGTGGGCAAGTATTTTTTTGTCAGTGTTCCGCGTAAAAAAATCATGTGAATGGTGTTCCGCGCTTTTATATTAATTGAGAACCACTGGGTTAATCTATATTTGAAACTAAAATAAACCAAAATATCCTTCGGATAATTCTATATTCGAAACTAAAATAAACCAAAGTATTCTTCGAATTAATCTATATTTGAAACCAAAATACACTGAGAACTCAATTATATTCGAAACTAAAATAAACCAAAATATTCTTCGGACTAGTATATATTTGAAACCAAAGTATTCTTCGGATTAATCTATATTTGAAACCAAAATATCCTTCGGATTAATCTATATTTGAAACCAAAATATCCTTCGGATTAATCTATATTTGAAACCAAAATATCCTTCGGATTAATCTATATTTGAAACCAAAATATCCTTCGGATTAATCTATATTTGAAACCAAAATGCCCTGAGAACTCAATTATATTCGAAACTAAAATAAACCAAAATACCCTGCGAACTAAATTATATTTGAGACTAAAGTCGAAACAAAGTCCATATTGGAGATCTGGATATAAGTGCGTATTATATTTTTTATCTTACTAATAAAAGTTGTTATTGTTTGACAGAGCCGTAACTAGGGGGTAGCGAATGGAGCGACCGCCCCGGGCGCGGAGTTGAAGGGCGCCAAAACTGTAAAAAGATCATTTAAATTTTTTTTTCTTTTATTTCTTTTTTTCATGTTAAATTTTTATATTCTGTTTTCCATGTTTACTGTTTTCAAAAGTTAAACTAAAACAAAACTGTTTTGCTGGTCTATCTAAAGGTTTTTGCAAACGGGTGACTAAATCCGAAGGTGGCTGATCATAAAAACAGTTTTGATGCTACTTAGCCTGGAAAGATTTTGAAAATCGTTTGAAAAAAGGAAGGACAATTGATGATAATTTTTAATTTAATTTATCTTTAATTTCTTTTATTTAGAATTTAATGTTAAATGTTAATGTTGATCACTTGATCTTCTCAAATATATTATAATAGTAACCTTAATAGGAACTTAATGATCAAAACTCTGAACTTAGGTTTAATAAATACGGAGTAAATAAATTTTTAATATTAATGTATAATAAATAATAATATTATAAATATTTATAATTGGTTTTCGTTATAATATAAGTTTGTTTAACCATTGTATAGCTTTTCATCTTAATTTGACTCTTCAAAACCAATTCCATTCCTGTAAGTACATAATTAATGGGAGTGGTGGATTCTTTTGGCACCAGGGGCGCCAAATTTCAATCTTGCCCGGACGCCATTTTCCCTAGCTACGGCTCTGTTGTTTGATTATTTGTATTTTATTATTTCTACATTCGCATATATACACCTGGCAGTCCCAACACCAGTTTTAAAGGTGACTCTGTCGGGCTCTTCAGACTTCTCCCGTATAATATAACAATCAATAAAACCTACCTTAAAATACTCTATAATATATTACGAATAGTCACTACCTAACTACGCTTCTATAAAGTACTATGCGGTTTTTCGGAATAAATAGGAACACATACTCAATTCAGGCTTTCAAACTTAGTGTATTTAGACTGGATTCGTTCTGAAACATGTGGAATCCATGAATAATCATTGCGATATTATTACTGAATTTTAAATAAGCAACATGCTTGAACTGGAGAACGTCCGGAATTTCAATGAGTTTTTCTGTTGTATTTTCTGTACTTTTCGTTTAAAAAAATAAAAATATATCACTAGCTTAAAAAAATAAAGTGTTAAGAAAGAAAGAAGAACGTTTTGTATACGAAGATATTTGATTGATTTACTGCTAATTAGGGCTTGCAATACCGGATCAAATTTTCAAAACCGGTATTTCGGTATTTCATTATATTAATACCGGGATCCCGGTATTAATACCGGTATTTAAGAAAAAACAAAAAAAGAAAAACTACGCCGCAAAAAATAGAAAAAAAAATATTTATAAAGAAAATAAAATATTTAATTCAATAACGAATAATTCGAAACAATAAACTTTTTTTTAAAGTGCCACAAAAGACAAAAAAAATATAAAATAAAAAGAGTAATAATATAATTAATAATATATAAGAATAATAAGTCCTATGTCCTATTGTTGTGATTTGCCTTTAAAATATGCCCTCAAAAATGTTAAACTATCAAGAGTTTTGTCGCTTAAGCTGGATCGAATTTTTGTGCACAACAGCCCTGCTGCTGAAAAGGCTCTTTCGGACTCGACGCTAGTTGGTGGTATGGACATAAGGCAGTCATATACTAGTTGAAGATATTTTCCTCTAATATGTTCTACTTCGAAGTATGCTAGTTCCAGTTTTATAACTTTATAAAGTACTTTAGAATTCATCGTTTTTGAAATTCCACTCGCAGTATTCATCACATTAACTTTCTTGGAAATTGCCATTTCTAGTTTTTCTTTCATTGTCATCGAACTTAGAATTTCTGGCTCAGAATCAGCAGATAACTCAGAAACGTCGATGGAAGAGGCTCCTATGTTTTCAATATCGATGACATCGATAGTATATAAGCGTTCCAATAAATTTATAATTATTTTTATAATTGTTGCGTTGTTAATTCGATTAAAAATTTCATTTTGGTCGTCATCTGCTGATTCAGTAGGATTGTGCAGGTATTGTAGTAGACTCGATAAATCAGTAAAATAAAATCGATAAAATATGTTAAACGACAAACCGTCACATGCCGTCATACGAGCTAAAACTGCAGACAAAGAATTGTCCGTTTCCGAAACGAAAAATGTTGTTATTTTCCCGCTAGAAACTTTGTTCACTTTAGAAGTTGATGGTTCTGGCTCAATTTCAATCAGAAGGTTGGAGCTCGGAGCATTCCTTTTTTTTAAATTAATTTGGTGGAGTGTCTTTAGGTGGGTATGCAAACCACTTGTACTACCTCCTTGCGTCTTTATTACTTTGTTCCACTTCTTACATTTTGAAATTTGTCCCTTTTTCTCACGAAGAAAATAGAACCATTCTTTTCAAAACGTCTACAATATTTTTCCAATCTGAATATCCTGAAACTAGAACATTAGATTTTTTACTAAATAGTTTACAAGCAAAGCAATAAACAGATTTCGTTGTTTCAGAATAAATCAGAATAAATACGCCGCTAAAAATAAAATATATTATATTCAAAATATAAAAATTCAAACCTTGCTTGGATTTTGCTTTTATCCTATTTGTTATTTTTTCGTTTTTGAATATGTGCAAATTCTTTTACTTATAGAAATTGAGGCCCCAAAAGGTTTTAACTCTGAAAATTTTAAAACTGTTAAAGTTTAAAATCTGAAATGCTACGACTTTGATTTTTTTTTTTTTTAAAAAAATTATATTTTTTTTTTTGGATTTTGGAGGCCCTTATAAATCCGAGGCCCTAGGCAAATGCCTAATCTGCCTACGGGTAAATACGCCGCTACCTATCTGCTATTTATCAATTGAATTAATGATTATTAATTATAATTATGATTTTCAATATTTTTTAACTTTTATATTATACACAAACACAATTCTCTAAATTTTCAAAAACTTTACAACTGAACTAACTAACTATTCTTTATAAAATAAAAAACATAGCTTCAATATTGAAAATTTGGAAAAATAGAAAACAATAATTTCCCATAGAAACGGCTTGCTATGTGAATTTGTGTCTTTTTTAGTATTTTTTTAGTATTAGAAAAATTAACGTACAAAAAGGCTCTTTCTTAATGTAAAAAAAAACAAATTACTTCAGTAGGGCCACCTGTACGTAAATTTCAAAATTAGATTTAATCTTTAAACATGACATCACCTAAACATATGCTAATTACTTATAAAAAATAAAATAGTTAAATAAAAATGATATGAATGTTAACTTACAGCAAAAAAATTTAATACCGGATACCGGTATTAAGTGGTCATTAATACAGGTATTGAACGGTATTAAAAATGTCGGTAATACCGGGATCCCGGTATTGCAAGCCCTCCTGCTAATATATTTTGATCAGACAATTCAAGAAAGGAAACAATAATTAATAATTTAAAAATATTCATTATCGAGTCTTGATAAAATACTTTCAGATTTGTTCGAGATCACAGAGCTAATTTTGAACAATCATTAAGTGTTTTAAAACATGCCAAAACCTATAAACCGAGCTTAGTAACAAAAACTAGTATCATGCTTGGACTTGGTGAGACGGATTTGGAAGTGTTTGACACTTTTAAAAAGTTGCGAGAAATAGGCGTAGATTGTCTCACTATTGGTCAGTATATTCAACCGACAAAAAGACATTTAAAAGTACATTTTTTAATATGTAATAATTATGACACCATTAAAGGTCAAAGAGTACATTCACCCAGACAAATTCAAATATTGGGAAACTGTTGGAAATCAGTTGGGATTCCTTTACACGGCCAGCGGACCTTTGGTTCGGTCATCGTATAAAGCTGGAGAATATTATATTTCAAATATTGTTAAACATAGACAGAAATTAGTTGATGTCACTTAATAATAGATTTATCTTTTATCTCTTTAATTATATATTGATTTTGATATTATATAGCATATGAAATCGATAAATGTGGGGCTTACTCAAAAAGTATACACCATTTATGTGTGATTCTAATAAATTGTTCAAAATTTGTTTTTATTGATATTTCACTATTGATTCGATTTTCCCGTGTCAATAAATCAATAATTTTGTGTTTTCCAAATATCTAGGTATTTAGATAAACAAAATTTATTGAGTACATATCAGTTCTTTTACTTGGCAAAATCTCCTTAAATAAGAGAACGATATGGTGTGGTGCATGTATTTTATCAACTCTACTTGAAATGAGTTATAAGAATGGAAATAGTATAAATTAGCGCAGGTTCTGGTTTAAACAAAAACCAAAAATATACAATGTAAAAATCTCATCGATAAGTCTTAGAAATTGGTTGAAAAAGGACTTTGTTTCTTCTCATGTGGGTATGTAGATAATGGTAGCCGACGAGTTTATCGAAAAATATTATTTTTAAGGAATTAAAAACTTTTAAATTTTTTCTTTATATGCAGAAACTTAAAATGTGTTTATAATAGCATTTGTTGCAAAAAATTAGTGATAATAATTTAAATATTTAAAAAATTAATTTGAAAATGGATTCACTTTATTAGTGAAAAGGAAAACAGAAATTGTTTTTAAATGGATGTTTATTCTATAAGGACAAAAAGAGACATGCTTTTTTGAGATAAAATCCACAATTCGTAAGTTCCTTAAAAATGATATTTTTCGATAAACTCGCTTTCGATAAACTTACCGGGAATCTAGATAATAATGGAATTATTTCTGTTCAGTATTACTGTCTTCCTGACATACTTACGATAAGTCCGATATTTATTACTCAAAAATTAAATAATCCAAAATAAAAAATACATTTAGTACAGACAGTAGCGGACTAACAAACTTAAGCGTCCCGGGAATACCAGGTGAACCAGTCTCTCAAAAAAAATATGAATGCATAATTATTTATGTTTATTATGAACAAATATATAAAAGAAAATAATTACGAAGGATTCTTAACCATTTAAGTATTTTCTTATACCCGAAAGCATTTTACATTATTTTCTCTATTATTTTAAATTGTCTAAAATATCCTTCTCTATCGTCATAAGTATCAAAAACTGCAAATTATCTTGTGACAACGAAGATCTCAGATTATTTTTTATACTTTTCAATTTAGAAAAACTACGTTCACAAGGTACTTGCGTAGAAAATGATGTTAAAATTAATATTACTATATACTTTGCTATATAAATTTTATTTAGCCAAGAAATTTAAACATCAATAAATTCAATTTTTGCAACTCAATTTATTTTTTGAACATACTTAACTAAATTAATTCTGAATCAGATTCAGTGGCGTAACTAGTGGACGCAGGACCCTGCGTTGCGGGGGCCCAAAATTATTACTAAAAAATATTTACAATCATTTTCTGAAACTTTTTTCCCGCAGTTATATTTGCCTACAAACATAAAACTATCATTGAATAGCGGCTGCTGTGAATAACTATGTATTAAACTTTAACCGAAAAATTTAAGTGGAAATATTTTACATTGCGCGGGGGGCCCAAATTTTGAAGTTCCGCCACTGATCAGATTCACTCATTTCACCGGTATCTTGCTTATGTCTTGCTTAGATTTTTTATGTGATCCAATTTTTTCATTAGATCATTTAATTCTTCCCCTTAATTTGGCACTGTAGACGTTTGGTGGTATTTCATTAGTAATTTACTGGAAATCAGAAAAATTAAAAGATGAATTTATAGTTCAGGTAACGCTGGTCCAGTATACTACTGATTCTTTTTACCTCCAAAAGCGCTTTATCAATCTCATATCTACATTAAGTCGTCTGCACTTTGCTTTCGTGACATACATTCAAAGATAAAAATATCTTATCTATTCCATTTCATAGTCGAGAAAAAATTATATCCTATTTGCTAGAGTTGTAAAAGTAAAGTATCTTAAAAGGTCAACATTTCTAGGAATACCTTGAAAACCGTCATAGTATAATTATAAACCAAATGACGAGGAATGCGAAATTGCAGAAAATCAATAAACTATTGAATTTGAATTTGAAAAACGGACCAGGTATAATCAAAATACATTTAGAAAGATTTGAAAAGCAAGGAAATGAAATAAAACAGGAAATCGTTAATCAATTAATTAAAGAAAATTCGAGTTAGGTAAACAACAAGGAAAGCAAAAAAAACGTGAAATCCAAAAACCATTATAATGACAGCATGAGTAATGGGAAGATGTGAGAAAATTTTATAATAGGTGTTGGGTTGTTAAATTTAAAATTTCTAAATAATTTAAAAAAGGAACATTGAAAATTTTAAATCAAAAAATCATCGAATTGAAATTTGAAAAACGGATCAGGTGCGGATCATATGATAGGGAAGATCATGGCGCGAATGAATTTATCAGAAAGAGTCGAAATGCAACGTATCGTACAAAAACAGAAAATCGTTAATTAATTAATTAATTAATTCAGGGAAAGAGTAAACAGAAAGAGAAGTAAACAAAGTCGATGTTAGAAAACCATTATCATGACAGCATAAGTAATGGGAAAACGGAAAAAGTACAATAATTATTAGTAGTAGGAAACAGTACACAATTAAAATATGTAAGAGTACAGGTTAGAATTCAGGTCTACAGGACCTTTGTTCTACACTGGCATAAAATAATAAACAACTATATAATTAATATATAAGGACCAGGTAAGATTCAAGTCTTTTATAGACCCTTACTCTTAGCTAGATTTGTAGTAATTTTGAAGTTTTTCTTTGCTTCTTTGTCTTTATATTTTCTCATTTTTTGCCGTTTTTCTTTTTGGTTTTTTTTCTTTTTCGGTCATTTTCTTTTTGAGATATAACGGTAATTTGGGCTTCCGTTTCTTCCTCTATTCGTTTTTTTGATACTTTTTCTTGTGTTACCATTCTTTCTCTTCTTCTTCTTTGCGTTTTTTGTCCGCTTTTTCTTTTTCCTTTACTGCCTTTTCGTATTGTTTTCTGAATTCAATAGTGGCTTTTTCATTTTCTCTTTTTGTGTTGGAGCTTTCATCTTCCGAGTATTTTATGACTGTCATTTTCTTTTCACTCGTAGTCGATTTTTCTTTTGTGTTGCAGTCAAATCTTGCATATTTAGCTTCTATTTCATAGTCGCTATCTTCTGATTCAGATCCTAGATCCTCACTAGAATCTCCATAGTATGATTGATTTTCACCGTATGTTTGATATAATTTATCTTCTTCTGGATCAGATGAGTATAGAGGTGGTCTATACTCTTTTTTTCTTTTTTCATGGATTTCAATTTTTCCTCTTCTTTTTGTGGTGTTTGTACTTCCACTTCTTGTTCATTCAAATCAGGAACATTTGCTGCTTTTTTGGCTTCTGCTTCTACTTCTTGAGCTACCTCATTGTTTGGCAGACTTGCTATATGTTTGCCGAGGTTGAAGGATCTAGGTACTCCAACTATTGATCTTTTGATCATGAAATTGAAGTATTTTATTGTGGTTCTTTGATCCCGTATGTTATCGAATTCATATGTTCTGAGTACATCTTCTGTTGAATTGATAAGTTTTTCATCCTCTTCCCTGAGTATTGGGGATTTGACATTAGGTTTGAGCCACAAGTTTGACCACAAGGAGACGCATGGTGGGACATTTAATAAATCGGACAGACCGATTGTCAAATAGTGGTGACTTAGTTAAAACGCCATTTTTTCAATTCGATTATATTAACTATATAAAGGAACTCAAGTTTAGAAACAATCGGCATTTTGCCTCAGGTAAAGACAAATAAAAAAACAGTATGTAAATTGAAAATTGTTAAAAGTAGAAGATAGAATTAACGGGAAAGAAAAAGAGAATGATCATAATAAGTCAAAGAATTAAAGAAAAGAGGTGATTATTATTGTAGAACTTGCAGAATTAGAGCAGTCACAGTAAGATTTATCTAATAGTTAGGATAGATGTTTAATTGCGATTTTTGGAGTTTTGCAAATTGTAGATAATACGAATTTCAATACAAATATATGTTGAGTATTGTTTGTTTAATTGTTTTTATAGAACATGTGAAGTCAGAATCACCGACTTTAATATTTGTTCATTTTGAAAACAACATAGGGAAGATGCACGGTAGGGTAATTAATTTTATAGTTATACGAAGAGAACATGAAAGAAAGCCGTAGAGGGAGGACTGTCAAACAAAGACGATTAGTTGATGATATTATTTGAGAATCATTAATCAAACGAGGTATACCACTATAATTCACTTTGAAATTGGTTACTTTCGGGTAAACTAAATACTGAACTCATTCCAGTATGGCTCGTTTGGTTTTTGCAATATTATCCATACCTCTCGGTAACACATGACGCTCCACGTTCAACATATTTAAATTACCGAAAATACGCCAAGTAAGCACATATTAAAAAATAAGACATTAAATATATTATAAACAAATACAATTAAATTAATGAACACAAGCAGAATCAGACAGAAACATTAAATAAAATAAAAGTAATGAAAATATCCCGAAACTGCGAAAAATCGGTTAAAAACAAATATTAAGATTGTTGGGTTTTTAGTTAATTTAAGTCGGTTACCTCTGACTCCTCGTGGTCTGTAAATCAAAACAATAACGACCCAACGTATATTGAAATAACAAAATATACAATCTTTTCTCAGCACTCAATAATCAAAGTTACGTTTGACCGATTCTCCGCTCGGTGTTGATGCTTTGATAAAGATAATATTCACCTTTTATTTCCTTAGGTTCTCTTGAGCAACGTTTTCCTTTTGTTTCTTTGATTTGATCCTTTTTCACTCTTTTTATTCTTATTCTATCTCTTCTTTTTCCCTGATCTCCTAAATTCGTTTTTGCCTTTTCCTAAGCTCGATTTCTTCTTACCCTAGCTGAGCCAATATGCCGATTTGCTCTGATTTTCCAATTCCTTATATACTCTTCGAAATCGGGATGACAAATGGTTATTGCCGAGCCAATCTTTCGCTTGACATTTGCTTCCACGTATCTGCTTCGGCTGTCACCCATAATGGTCCAACGAACAAAGATAATTAATGGCCCGTCCTGGCCTTTCTGCACGCACTATCTTCTCCTTGCTCTTTCCAATTAATCATTGTGTCAAGCAATGGGCCCAAATCTTCCTTCTTTTTACTTTTCTTTTTGTTTTCCCAGCTCGGGTTTCCTTCATCTCTCGGGTTCTCCATTGGCTCGGGTTTCCCATTAGCTCGGGTTTTCTATTAGCCAATTAATTAATTAATTAATGTTTTCTGTTTTTTCACATTTGAATGCTTTCGACCCTTTCTAACCATTTCCTGATAAATCCTTGATCATCATCTTATTGACCATTAGCTAATCTATACCTGTCCCGTTTTCCCAATTCGATTTCGATGATTTTACAATTTATTGATTTTTCTCGGATTTCCGGATTCTTGCCTTTCGCAATTGCTTTTGGCATTTTCTAATACTGCTTCCATCATACTTTCCTTTACTATCAATTTTGTGCATGATCACGCTTTTATTTGTCTTTTTCTTTACTTACTTTTATTTAAGTTTTCGACCTAAATTTCATTTAAATTTATTTTAATTTACGGACCTCATTAAAGACAGATCAATTAAAGCAAAATAGTATTTGAGTATTTTAAATGACAGAAAATCATCTATGATACTATGGTAACTAAGAAATATTACCATATTTAATATGTGTTTCTACAGGGGTGTCTTTGGATGTAAAGTTGGAGTCGTAGTCTGCCATTTATTTCATTGATTTTATGACTGACGATTAACCTTATCACGCTAGTTTTGCAGTTTTTAGAATGCTGTTCCAAATAATATTTTTTGAAGAATCCGTGGTTCACAGATAATAATAACTATATTTACAATACATTATTAACAATAATAAAATTACTATTATCAACCAACTCTGCAGTAAAGATGCTTCGCTGTCCTTCTCTTCCAACATTTGGACACAACTTACTCCACTCTTCGAATTTAATATCCAAATGCATATGGAGTTTAGGTATCAATTATACCTAATGTAGAAATTAAGTTAGTTAATAATCATAAACTTACAATTTAAATGAAAGAAGTAGATTTGAAAGTGAGACTCGACAAAAAACAGATGAAATGATAAAACAAAAGAAACAATAGTGGTTACAATAAATACTTATATTTATGTAGATTTTAAAAATACATATTAATTTAATAGAAATATGTTTCAAAATTTCATAAGCACGTCATATATTCGCACATACGCCTTGGTAAGAGAATAAGTATACATAAAGAGCTTTAACTAGTCTAAGATGTGAGCACCTATAAACCGTTAGTCTGACCCTGCTTAACGGTGCGGGTGGTGAATGAGTGACTATATATATATGTCTATTGTTAGGTCCAACAAAACGTATTATTATCAGAGCCAGCAAGTACCCCTACTTCAACAAAAATGAAGTTGAAGCGAAAACTTTAAGACGAGTTAAATAAAGTTAAGAGAACCCAGTTTAACAACTCGCACGTTTATAAACTAAGTGGCAATTATTCAGGTTCGAACAAGCCAGAGACTTGGGCCCAATGGATTATAAATAACGAATAAATCGCACTATCTTGCAAATGCACAAGAAAACCGAGATCAAGAAAAAAGATTTTGAACAAAGATTTTAAATAGATTAGAAATTTTCATAATCAAAATAACGTTGGTAAAATTCAATAGGCTAGACATTAAAATTCTTTGCAACAACCAGCATATAAAGTATATAAAGTTTCCGGCCATTCAGGTTTTTTTGTCGACTACCAATTATTTTGTTCTTTTATTATTATTTTTCTTATTTTAGTTTCTATTTTTCTTTGAACCTTTAACGAATAAGTCGAGTAAATTTTAAGAGGTTTTTAAGTCCTAAATTGGAAACCCGCGTATAAGTCGAAGTAACAAAAATAAAAAAAAGGTTTAATGATTTCATTAAAAATTAATTTGTACTTTTTTTGATCCGCGTATAAGTCGAAGTGGCTATTTTGACTTGAAAATTTGACGTAAATTTCTCGACTTTTACGCGAGTATATACGGTATATTTTTTGTAAATTATCTTTTAATTAACCTTTGTTTAGCAATCGTCATTTTGCTTTCAAGTGGCAACCTTATCTTTTTAAATGTATTTCAAATGTTTTATGGGTGTGAATAGTTTTGTAACTTGATACTTTTCAAATTTAATTAATCGTGTTTTATTTAAAAAGATCTAAAGAGTTATAATAACTTATCCAATAGGACAAACTAACACTTAACTTTTCTTGGAAGGCAACTAAAAATAATATATAAATACTTTTATTAGGCATTCATTATTTTCATTTATTAATTATTAAGTTTTGTAAAGTATGTTTGATATATAAATTTGTTATTTTAATGATGTTTGTTTAAATAATTTAATAATTTTTTAAATAAATTTTAATGGCTCGTATTATCAGGTAATTTAATTGATGTTTACTCACATTTAAAAATGTAAGGCATTATAAAAATATATCAAAAATTTATTTATTTAGTTGATTTAAAAATATATTTTTAAAAGGAAATTAATATCTATTTAAATTTTAGTAATGCCCCTCCTTATGGTATGCGAAATGGATGGGTACCTAGGAAACCTGAGGACTTTGGTGATGGAGGTGCTTTTCCTGAGATTCACGTTCCACAGTATCCACTTGACATGGGCTTAGTTGATGAAACTTCAAATGCTTTAGTAATACATAATTATGCTGAAGAAGACAATAAGACTGAAATGATATTAAAACAAGGTCATGATAAAGACAGAATAATATTTGGCAGACCGGAGGATGCTAAAGAAAAAGATATGATTTATAAGGAAAAGAAATCTGAAGAAGAAACTTTGAAAAGAATAGAAGAAGTTCAAATAGCAATTAATCAACAATTAGAAAAGCAAATATATGATTCTAAAGTAGTTAAAAAGTCACACCCCAAACCACAAACTGATTTTGTATTATACACCCCAGCACAAAAAGGACCTTTATTTAATAATGGTAATCAACAAAGAATTATTAAAATGGTTGAAGTACAGGTTGATCCTATGGAACCACCAAAATTTCAAATTAATAAAAAAATTCCTAGAGGTCCTCCATCTCCTCCTGCTGCAATTTTATCCTCACCACCAAGGCAACCAACTAAAAGAGAAAAGGCTATGTGGAAAGTTCCACCTTGTGTGTCAAATTGGAAAAATCCAAGAGGTTACACAGTTCCTTTGGCTAATCGAGTAGCTGCAGATGGAAGAAATAATCAAGTTACTGTCACCAACGAGAAAATTAATGCATTTTCTGAGGCTCTATTTATTGCAGAAAGAAAATCTCGTGAAGAAATCAGCCAAAGAAATTTACTTAGACAAAAACTTAATCAGAAAGAAAAAGAAAAAAGTGATGCAAAACTTCGCCAGTATGCACTTAAAGTTCGTGCACAACAAAATGCAATTACCGAAGAAGATTCTCTGGAAGCTAAGGAGCGTGATGAGATACGCCACGATAGACAAAGGACTCGAAATAGAGAAAGAAATATGAATAAAGCTGGCCAAGAAACTCGCAGAAAGGCATTAGAAGATCGTGATATATCAGAACAGATCGCACTTGGACAGGCAAATCCACTGCTCAATAGGTTGAAGGACGATAACGTTTACGATCGAAGACTAATGGACAAGACCGGTGGATTGGATTCAGGATTTTTAGCTGGTGAAGATGAAATGTATAATATTTACGATAAGCCTTTGTTTAATCAAAATAAATCTGTATACAAAGCTCCACGAGTTACGGATTCAAGTGCATTGGAAGACATTGAAAGCTATCAGAAGGGCAAAAAATTCTTATCAGAAAAAGAAGCGAGAGATGCTCCAGTTCCTTTTGAAAAGGATGATCCATTTGAACTCAGCATGTTCTTAAGTGAAGTTAAAGGAACTAAAAGACCTGCGGATGATAGCAGACAGCAAGTTGGATCTACAAATGCTAAGAAGAAAAAATGAATATAACTTATTTGTTTCTTATTCTAAATACATTCTATCTTTTTTTGTATAATTTTATGTTGTATATTTATTGAAATGGCTATTTTATTGAGGAATTTTATTGGTTAATTTTGTGAATTACTATTAATCGAATTTTGTCAGTTTTTAAACATTTCTCTTATTGATGTTACAGAGGCAAGTTGCTGACGTTTTTTATATTAATTACGTTTTCTTAGATGATTTTTATTACATAATTTAAAATCCAATTATGAAACTATCATTACAAGATATTTTAATCGAAATTCTCAAGGGGTTCCGGAATAACTTTTCAACATTTTTATTAAACTTGTTTTTTAACTCATTTTTTTAAAAATATAGTTATAAAAAAAATTTATTTATGTTCAGGTATGCGAAAAGGTTAGGAATCTCTTCTAGAATCGTAATAACAATTTAATTAGTCATTTTAAACTGATTAGAATAAGAAATGCCTTTGAAATACAAACCAATCTAGCGGATGATTTACTAAACGCTTTGAGCTATCGAAAAGCCAAATCAACTGTCGACTACATCAAAACTATAGAGAAAAATGTTGAGGGTATAATGAGGGGCAAAATTCCAAGTAGTAAATTGACAGCATTTTATTAAAATATTATTTGGATTGTGAAGAAAGCAAAAAATAAATTCAGCGTTACAAAATTTACTGAGGACTTAATTAAAGCTAAACTCTAGAAAGAAGATAGGAGTAACATTTTAATTAATAATCATTAAAACTAACACGCTATTTTCAAATATATATTTAATATAAAATCCGAATATTTAAACAATATATCAATTTAAATATCGTCACTCTCCCCTTCTTTAAGAACTGTGATACTCTTTCAGCCATTCAATTCTTCTGCATCTTTTCCCATCTGGATATTCTAGTTCAACTTGGTGTTCCGTTGGAAAACCAAGAATCTTAACAGGACCTTCGAACAAATTACCATGTTTTGATCTCTTATGTGGATCCATTTTTACTAGAACTCTTTGACCCACCTCCAAATGCCGATGACTTTTCTTATCTGCATCTCTTGATTTCATTTTATCTGCGGCTACCATAACATTATTCTGCGCTGTCAATAATACTTGTTCTCGATTAAGATCTATGAATGAATTATTTCCATGTATATTAACCTTTCTTCCAAATAGTATTTCCATTTGCGAAAATCCCGTAGAATTCTGTGTTGTTGAGTTTAGGTAATATTCAATTTTTGGCATAATGTCGTCCCAACACCCTCCAGTTTGACCATCACTCAAAAATGTTACGATCATATCACGAACAGTTCGTATTACCCGTTCTGCTAAACCATTAGACTTATGATCATATGTGTATCCAAAAGAAATAATCGTTCATATAATTTGTTGTTTTACTAACTCCTAAATGACAGAGTTCTTTGTGCATATGCTGTACGACTTGTGACGCTATCTTCTGCGGAATTATTATCTTTTGCTTATCATCATTAACTATTAATAACATATTGTCTTTTACCAATATCTGATCCAATCTTTTGAATTAAGGTGAATCCCGAATCAAGTGAGGTATCTCGGAACTCGGGTTTAGTACATATTTCTTTATTGTAGACGACATATTATCTGCTTCCTGATTCTCAATATATAACTGCATATTTAATTACTTGAAGTAATCACGTTTAAAGATCTTATTCGGCTCTTCTCAAGTTTGACTTCTTCGTGTTCGGTTTGACATTGTGGGCAATAACTTAACAATATCCTCGATAGTCCATCAGCGTTGTTATGATTTTCACCCTTTCTAGATTTTAAATCAAAATCATAACCTGACAATTCATTCAACTCTTATAGTACGAAATTGTTTTTCAATTACACCATTAGTATTATGATGATGCGGACTCGAAAATATCAACTCAATTCCTGCTGCCTTTGCTAATTCTTTAATACTATTTGCTTCGAAATTCTTTCCACAATCAACATGTAGTTCCTTAGGGGATCCAAATTTCAATATCCAATTATTTAACAAAACTGCCTTTATTGTATCTTCATCTTGCTTTCTAATAAGAGTTAGAGATATGTATTTACTGTAATGATCGATTATTGCACAAATATATTTTTCTCCTCTGAAGGTTTCTCTTAATGGACCGCAAATATCCATGTATATTTTCTCCATAGGTTCTGAAGCTTGAATTACTTGGGTTTTTTCTTTTGACTTTGTAGTTAAAACTTTGTTTTCCTGACATGCTTCACATATTGAAATAGTCTCTTTTACTTCATTTAGCAAATCTTCCATATCAAAATTGTTCCTAATATATTTCATAACTTTTTCTACTCCTGCGTGGCATAATAATAAATGTGTTTCCTTAATCATTTCTCGTCTTTTTGTTTCTGGTATCCATATTTTGTTTTGATTGGTATAGATAATATTTCCTTTTAACATATATCTATTATTTTTCCTTTCATTTATTTGATCTTTTATTTCTTGTATTTCTGCATTCTCACTTTGCCATTCATTTTCATTATTTTCGGTCATCAATGTTAACAATCTAGCTTTTAATCGCCCTGATTTGGGGTTATCATGGTCCATCAAACATTGTACACATTTGCCACATGTATTTCTAGACAGCATATCTGCATTCGTATGCGCCATACCTTTTCTGAACACCATTTTTATGTCTAAACTGCTCAAGTAATTTATCCACGTTTGGAACTGTGCTGTTATAGACTTCTTTATCGTTAACATAAAAGTTATTGCTTTATGATCAGTGCGCAAAACAAATCGTTTACCATATAAATGTTGAGGTCTGTAAATTAAAATAAATTTAAATGGAATTTAGGTTGAAAATCTAAATAAAAAGTAACTGAAGAAAAAAGAGAGACAAATAAAAGCGTGATCATGCACAAAATTGATAGTAAAGGAAAGTACGATGGAAGCAGTATTAGGAAATGGCAAAAGCAATTACGAAAGGCAAGAATCCGGAAATCCGAGAAAAATCAATAAATTGTAAAATCATCGAAATCGAATTGGGAAAACGGGACAGGTATAGATTAGCTAATGGTCAACAAGATGATAATTAGGGATTTATCAGAAAATGGTTAGAAAGGGTCGAAAAGCATTCAAATGTGTAAAAACAGAAAACATTAATTAATTAATTAATTAAATTAATTAAATTAATTAAATTAATTAACCCGAGCCAATAGAGAACCCGAGAGATGAAGGAAACCCGAGCTGGGAAAACAAAAAGAAAAGTAAACAGAGGAAGATTTGGACCCATTAGCTTGACACAATGATTGATTGGAAAGAGCAAGGAGAAGATAGTGCGTGCAGAAAGGCCAGGACGGGCCATTAATTATCTTTGTTCGTTGGACCATTATGGGTGACAGCCGAAGCAATTATGTGGAAGCGAATGTCAAGTGAGAGATTGACTCGGCAATAATCATTTGTCATCCTGATTTCGAAGAGTATATAAGGAATGGGAAAATCAGAGCAAATCGGCATATTGCCTCAGCTAGGGTTAGAAGAAATCGAGCTTAGGAAAAGGTAAAAACGAATTTAGGAGATTAAGGAAAAAGAAGAGATAGAATAAGAATAAAAAGAGTGAACAAGGATCAAATCAAAGAGAAAAAGGAAAACGTTGGTCAAGAGAACCTAAGGAAATAAAAGGTGAATATTATCTTTATCAAAGCATCAACACCGAGCGGAGAATCGGTCAAACTCGAACTGTTGGACTATTTATTATTGATTGTGTATTATTGAGAGAAAATATATTTTGATTTCAATATACGTTGGGTCGTTTATTGTCTTGATTTAAAGGACACGACGAGTCAGAGGTAACCGACTTAAATTAACTGAAAACCCAACATAAATAATGGTTGAAATGGCGACAGAAATAATATATAGCCAAAAGCTCTTTTCGTGTTATACAATATCCTCTTTCATGGCTACTCATTGCATGGGATCCATATGCAATAACGTGTTCATGCCCCATTTCATCTCTTTGTGATAATACAGCTTCAATTGTATCAAAGGTTGCGTCTGTATCTAATATGAATTCTTTCTTGAAATCTGGAAATACGAGAATTGGCGCTGTAGTCAACGCCATTTTCATTTCTTCGAAAGCTTTCTCACATTCCTCAGTCCAGATTATCTTTTTACTATTGCTTCCACATATGTTTCTAGCGCTCTTGATTTTGTTGCATATTCCTTAATAAATCTCGGATAATAGTTACATATACCTAAAAAGCTTCTCAAATTCTTTATACAGGCCTCTGAAATGATTTAATAGCCTCAATTTTACTTTGATCTGTCCGAATCTCCTGACTGTTAATAATGTGCCCTAAAAACTTTACTTCGCTCTTTTATAACTGACATTTTTCTGGGTTGATTCTCAATTTAGCTTCCCTTATTTTCTCTAGAACTTTTCCAAAAACATTATGATGTTCTTCTTCTTCAAATTAAAATATCATCTAAATACACCATAACTCCTTCTTTCCATAGATCTTTCAATATTTTTGTCATTAATTCTTGGAATGTACCCGGTGCCGCCGCAATGCCAAAAGGCATTCTATTAAAACAAAATTGTCCTTCTTTAGTAGAAAATGCTGTCTTTTCTTGCGATTCTATGTCCAATTTCACTTGATAATAAGCGTTCCCAAGGTCTATAGAACTAAAGTACTTAGATCCATGTAATGTATCTAGAATTATCTTCTACATTCGGCATAGGAAAAGCTTGTCTTTCAGTAATCTTATTAAGCTGTCTAAAATCTAAACAAAGTCTGATATTTTTTTTTGTCTTTTTCCACACGCATACTAACGGCGTATTCCAAGGTGAATTACATCTTCTTATGATATCATTATNTATCATTATTTTCTAAATTTTTTATAGCAGCATTTATTTTCTCCTCTAAATTGATGGGTTGTC
The DNA here is from genome assembly GCA_959609185.1 of Schmidtea polychroa. Classification (NCBI taxonomy): domain Eukaryota; kingdom Metazoa; phylum Platyhelminthes; order Tricladida; family Dugesiidae; genus Schmidtea; species Schmidtea polychroa. Next base: position 42,780 of record CAUHTR010008044.1, read on the forward strand.
TTCTGGGTTTTATCATAATTGGCCCTTTTTTGTGATGATTTTATGTACAATTAAATCAGTACATCCAATATCCTAGTTATTAGCCATAAAAACACTATTGTTTTAAATAATCTCTAACAGTCTTTTATTTTCGTTTAATTTCTATTGCTTTTTGACATCTCTCCTTATCTGTAATCTTTTCCCCAAATCTAGCTTCTATTTCACACACAAATTCATTATATCCTTCTTCATTTTCCTTGATGTAGTTTAATTCAACTCCAAACTCTTTCTGCAATTCCACTCCGCCTATTATATCTGGTAAATTATGAGGTCAATTCGCGTCTGTGTGCGCGTTGTGTTGTGGGTTTGTGTGCGCACACAGACGCGAGCAGTGTCATTTTTGTGTTGAATTGTTGGTTTGTCTCGTGTCTGTGTGCGCTTTTTGCTTTGTTGATTTGAATTGTGTGCGCACACAGACGCGAGCAAGAGGTATGTTGCAATTTTTACGAAACTAGTTGTTCTAATTTTTAGATTTAGAATTTGAGTTAATAATGTCGAATTTATTGGTTTTTTGCTGGAGTCGAATGATGATAAAACATGGCTGCTTTTAATGAAGAAATTTATGAATCTGATAACTCAATGGAAATGGGAAATACTACCAACGAAACTGATGGTTCCTTTTTTATGACCCCAAGAGATCCTGATAACGTTAATGGTGTTTTTGGCCAACTAATATTAAATTTATTTGGTGGATGGATTTCCGTTGGTATTCGAGGCAATAATTGTGATGTAGTAGCTACACAAAGAAAAGTTCCAGATAAAATGATTGAGAAGAGTTCAGCTACAAGATTGTTTAATATTACTGAAAGTACTAGTGGTGTTATAACTGGTATGATCCCTGATTATCGATCTCAAGTATGTCGTGCACAAATGGAAGCAGCTCGATTTAAATATAAAAATGGATATGAAATGCCTCGTGACATAATATGTCGTTGTATTGCGGATATTAATCAGCTTTACACCCAATCGGCTGAGATGCGACCATTAAGTTGTTCAATGATAGCATTCTCTTATGATATTGAAATGGACAAACCGTTATTATTCAAAACTGATCCCAGTGGCTCTGTTGATGACAATAAAATTGATATTCTTTATCTTGATTTTAAACAATATCTGGAACAATATTTTTAACTATTATAAATGTTATTTTTCTTTCCATATTACCAATTCTAACATCAATATGTATTTTTCCGATTGTCTCTAATTTACTATCATTTGCACATCTTAACATCTCATCTGTTTTTATGATTTTCACATTCACTAATTTGTCCACAACTGCTTCTGCCATTATATTTACTCTTGCTCCTGTATCTAGTAAACATTCCATTCTATAGCCCTGAATTTCAAGAGTTGTACTCGGTCTACCTTGCATTTGTCATAACTCAGTATCGGTCGTTTCCATTCATCTTTAGTGAAATATTTTGCTCCTCTGATATTTCATTAATCCACCCAATTTCATTTCTCTCTAATTTATCTTCTGCCTTTTTAATAAATTTATAAACTTATCAATTACTATTTTATTATTATATTCTGCTTCTTTAATTTCATTATACTCTTCTTGATTCTTAGGATTATTATTATTATTTATTAAAGATTGATCAGCATTAAAATAACTATAACATTTAAAATTATTTAAACGAAACTTTTTAAAATTACTAATTTTATTACATAAAGGTTCTATATATATATATATATATATATATATATATATATATATATATATATATATATATATATATATATATATATGAGGATTACTTACACTATTAAAATTTTTATGACCAATATTTACATCAATATCAAAATTACCTAGTATATTGCTCCGATCATTGCCTCCCGTGTCGAAGCATGTACTTTTGGGTGCTGAATCTCCTCATATTTGTCTTCTGCATCATCTGAATACTCGAGTGGCATAGTCTCATCATTAGCTTCAATTGCTGCAATTGTTCTTCCTGGATTTTTGATCTTTTGTTGATAGCTTGTGGTTCGATGGGCATAATAATTGTTGTTTCTCATGTTTGAATTAGTTTGAAACTTACTTCTTTCCAAATTTGTATAGCAGTCAATCTCCTTGTGTCCACGTAAGTGACATCTCAGGCATTGAATCGTTGAACATTCTCGCCGTACGTGGCCTTCAACTCAGCTTGCAAAAGACGTCATTTTCTTTTTCATTTGGCATTCTCGACTAATATGACCAGTTTTCTTGCATGTCCAGCCTTCCAATTGTCGGTTACTGACATTTCGCTGCTTGAAATTATTATTTCCGTTTACCATTCCTCTTTGAGCAACATCTCTGTAGCTTCTGTAGTTTTGAACAACCGATGAAGTCTTCAAAATATTAATATGGCCCATAATTTTGTTTACCTTTTCAAATTTTTTTATTGTCGCTTTTATTTCTTCTGATGTTTTCAAATCTTTCATCTCGATCTCTTACACAGTTTGTAAGCAGGCATTTTTCTATTTCTTCTTCATCCCATTTGTGCGTTATTAATTTCTTTGTCATCTTTTAATTTTCTCTATAAAAGTTTCGGTTGAATCTGATCCTTGTTCAAAACTCAAAGCTTCTTTTAAGATCATCCATTAATGACGTCGGTTTCGAAAATGCACATCGAAGTTTCTCTTCCATAGTTTTTCCTTCGGCTGCTTCATAATCTTTCATTAACGATCTGTCAAGTAATCTTGTAGTTAATATTACTTGCATCCTAATTGTTGTTTTTGTCGAGCCAAAAAACCTTTGACAATCCTTGATAAAATTTTCTAGATCATCGCCTTTGTGAAATTTCTCAGGTAATAGTCTGCTTATCAATAAATCCGTGGTCGTGGTCGCCATGTTAGACGCAATTTAATTCAAATCTTCTTCAAGCATTTATTTTTTATAACAACTTCAAAACTGTGTCGTTTACTAGCGTATTTAAACACCGAGGCGTGATAATTCTTAATATTAATGTAATTACTGGTCATACATTTAATTGATTTAATTTAATATAATTTAATATAATATGATATAATTTAATATAGAATTTAAATATAAAAATTTAACAGAAATAATTATTTCTACTAACTGATCTCATTTCTACCATTTAACCATAATAATTTTATATAGGGGTTTACTAACTCCTTACAAAGAGCATTCCAAATATATTTTTATTGAATAAATATGACATAGGCCTAACAATATTTTAAAACATAAAATACAAACAAATTGTAATCCAGTAATGATTACACCAAGAAAACTTGGAGGATAATGGAATTATAAGGAAATAAGAATCCCCTTGGAATTCACCGATTTCCTTTGTTGTGAGGAAAAATCTAAATTATACTCGAATGTGCTTAGACTTTAAATTATTAAATGAAAACATTATTAGGCCGGTATTTCCAATTCTTAATGTTGATGTAATGTTGGTCTATCTATTTTTTATGTATATTTTATATGCATTTTATATGTATTTTCTATGTATATTTTTACTAAAAAATTAAATAATTTAATTATTCATCTTCTTTTAATCTTATATATGTTTTCTCTCCTATACATGTTCCATGATATTATCACTACCATAAGCGAATTTACCATTTTAACTACATAATTTCATTTAATTAATTCACTCATCCTTGTTGTCTAAACTCTTCCACCAACCATAAAAAATATTAATATTTCATCCTTATTTTTATAATTATACTTCTCTTCTTAAGTAATTTCTCTTTTCAATAGAATCTCGATGTTCATTCTTAAAAAAATGGATAAAAAATTAAAATTATGTAGAAAGTACATTAAAGGGATGGAAATCTCTGGAAATCTCTGAAATTGGATAAACATGGTTTTTACGCGAATAATATAAAATCTTGATATAATAAAAAAAATTTTTAAATAAAAGAAGTTGACTTAAAATTTTGTAGGCTTAGATCAGTGGTTCCCAACCTTTTTTTAGCTCATTGCGCCTCTCTGGAGGTTTACTGTTACCCACCCACCCCTATTTCATTTTCATTGTATGCCATTATTTTAATTTGAAGTAAAGTGTAAAGAATGAAGCAGTTTTATTATTTTAAACAATTTTATTACAGTATAAAAACAACCAAACAGATTTTATCCCGTAACTCTTAAATAAAATAGAAAAAGTTAAAATATACATTTTTTACAGATTTTTTAAGAACAAAAAAGTAAAATAATAATTTTTAATTAATTAATTTAATTAATATCATTACGTAGATTTATAAAACAGGGATACTTAGATGTTTTCATTTTTAAATTGGAATCTGGAAAAATTAGGAAAGTTAACAGTTAAAATTTGAATAAATAAATGAAAGTTTGAAAAATTTGTTTGTTTTATTTTATCTTTTCAATGGGTGCCTCGTGCTTAGTGAATTTCAGTTAAAGCTTGTATATATTGGCCTACCGGTTGCACTAGATTAGATCTTTTCAATCTAATGTGTACATTAACTCCATGAAGTAAATATTTTGGCTGATCCATAAAGTCGAGTTGCAATGATGAGCACATGGTGAAAACCTTTGAGCCTTTACTCCAATTTTTTCTTTCATTATCTGTTACCGCATAGGCCATAGGAGTAAGACATGTATTTTTAGTATCGGAATTGTAATTTAAAATAGATTCTATTATGAACTTGTGAATGAATGTATTATTACCACCTTCAATCTTGATATTATTAAATCGGAGAACCGCATCTTTAAAAAGAGTATGAAACAGGAAATTGTTTGCTGTCGCATCTGCAGCATCACCCACAGGTTTTCTATTTTTATCTACAACCTGATCTGTACAGTTAATAAGGTACCGTTCAAATCTAAATATTCAGTTTGAGAACCATTAATATAAAACTCAATATCATTTCTACTATCATTAATTGAATTCATAGGAAAAACTTCCTCAAATGCCCAAATTCAATTACCGCCCGATGTGTTGGTCAATCAAATATACAAAATTCGGAAATATAGTTGCATGTCCTTTCATTCGTTTGTTTATACGTGATATTCCATGTTTTTTACGTTTTGGAGCATAAACTGGGGCTGGGCTTGCATCTTTTTGAAACATACCCACAACCCCTGGTAGAACTTTCCCTAATTCAGCTAAAGCATCTGTTTTCAGGGATGGCAATATTTTCAGTTCATTCATAATCATATCTTTTGCAGTTTTCATACCAAAACTACCAATACGTTTAAAAATAGGAAGTGCAAATTTACCAATTGTTCGTAACCAACTAGATCCGTATTGTTTACCAATAAAATAGGGTAATTCACCGCCGAATTGGCTATCACTATACATTGAAATAATATCAGAATTAGCCATTTACTTTACGAAAATGTAACGTCAAATGAGCTAATAAATCTTTTAGAAATTCAATTAATTAAGTAGAATATTTATTTCTATATTGTTTATACAGGATATTTAGACAGGTAAATACATGGGATTTTCTACATTAATTTGTACTACTTCCTCCTGTTCATGTTTTTCAATCCATATAAATTTCATTAAAAAAACACTGGAATCACCAATAATGACAGGTTCTACTATATTACTGTAAATGAACATTTGCTGATGATGTTTAAGGATTTTCGGTTTGTTTGTTCCTTCATAAGTTTGATCATGTTGTATATATGTTTGTTGGGGTAATCCTAATATTTTTGTCAAATCTGAGTCAAATTTAGGTTGACTTAGAGTCGAATTTATACAGAATCTAAGTAATTTACTTTTTTGATGCTCAAAAACTGTTAAATGTCGCTACAATTGTCTGATAAATAACTTTGTAATTGGTTGATGTCTGTAATATATAAATCACCTTTAAAGTATATGCATGCTCAGTTGTTTCATTCTACATCAGCTAAAATTTGAATTCCACTAAAGTATTAGTTTTTGGATTCGCAACAAGATTCATTTTGACTGTTTCATTAAATACATTACGTAATTGTGTAAACCCAAGACATTTGGCATTGGTCAATGTATAAAATATAAATTCAATTGGGTGATTCGAGCAATTCACGTATAAATATTGATCATCATCATAAATTATGTATTTTGATTTCGATGATTTCAATGCATTCGATAAGTTACAAATATCTTTATGTATAAAAACATTAATATATTCTGTTACCTGGTATTTTCTTATTATATTCAATAACCGATTTGCTATAGAATTGAAATAAATTATATACAAATCTAAAATCCAGCATACCAACTTCTCAGTCACTATCTAAATAGATAAGGTTTTGGAGTTCGATTATGAATTTGCTTGCTTATTTGTCTGAATGAATTAATGGACAATTGTTACTTGGTAAAATAGTATAAAAATTCACTTTACTAGGTCTTTTGCGGATATCCATGTAGGGTTTTAATAACCATGCCACTTGACATAATATTGTTTATCCTTGTCGACCCTTTTAGTTTTCAAAATTTTTTGAATTCTACAAACCTTTGGTGGAGGAATAGCTTGTAATTCCTGTTCATAAAATTTTCATTGTACGGCATCTTGATCATTGTCTTTGATGACATACATGACATACAGGATTCTATTTAGTATTTATTTTTGAAATTACAAATCACCCCAATTTGTATCGAAATTTTTAATGAATGGTGATACACTAATTTTACTAATTCTAACATGGCCACTGACTTTATATTTCGGTTTTGTAATTTTTACAGCTTGGTCAGATCGCAATGATTTAGTCAATGTTTCTGATGAGATATCAATAGACCTCAAACCATTCAGACCTCGATGTGATGAATTATTATAACTGTTTATAATTTTTGGTAAAACATCTACCCATTTTTATTACCTTGATGAATAAAATATTTTTTCAATCTATCTCTCAATGTTCTATTAAATCTTTCAACATGGTCGGCTTTGTATTGAGAATGTACTGAGTTATGATCAGGCCCGACGCTAGAGTATTTGGCGCCCTAGGCAAACTAAAAAAATGGCGCCTCTAGTTTAGAAACAAACCCAATAATTAAAGAAGTAAATGAAAATAAAATAACTATACTTCATTTATTTATTACACAAAAATATATATAAAAACAAAAACCATTTAAAATTTAATTTTTCGTGCTTTAGTTTAGCGAATCTTCAAGCAGCAACTTCGTATCTATATCACGCGCCATTTCGTGTTCAATCGACAATATTGCTAATCCCACAAGCCGTTCTTGTGACATTGTAGATCTTATATATGTTTTGATCTGTTTAAGCTTCGAAAAGCTTCGTTCACCGCTTGCCACAGAAACTGGTAGGGTTAATAAAATTCGCAAAGCAACAAATATATTTGGAACGCTGTCCACTATATTATTTTTACAAATATAATTAAGTACATCTTCCGGCAATAAGTTTTTTGGAATTGTCTAGCTATAAATATCAATTCGTTCAATAAATCTGTACCATCAATATCTTTAGAATCATCGTGCCGTAAAAATTTTCCAGTTTAAGACAATCCTCTAATATTTTCTTTGACGAAATATATTGCAAATTATGTATGTTGTATAGAAATCCAAATGTTGAATTTATCGTTGACATTTGGGTGAATCTTTGCTCAACAGATTTTAAAGCTCTATCCAAAACTGCGAAGTAAAAGCTGATCTTAAATTTTTCTTTTGGGTTCTGAATGGGCTCATCGTTGGCTTCATATTCGAACTGTTTTTTTTGTTTTCTGATACGCTGAGTTTGTTTAAAGATTGGGGAAATTTCTGATTCTTCAGCAAGTTCTCGCCGCATCTACCAATATTCTTTCAAAAACCTTCATCATTTCGGGAGTTGAATAGAAATTTTTTGGTATCTTCTAGTAGCTTCATAGCATCTTGAATATTAATTTTCTCAGATTGAAGTTGTTTGCTTGTAATATTTATGTTGAAAAGAATATCATACCAGATAATAACAGAAACTACAAACTCGAAATTCGAAATAACTTTAGCAAGGCCCTGTGCTTCTATACGTGAAGTATTACCAGAAACTCCTGTTTGAGAAGTATCTTGAAAAATATCAATAAGTGCAGCAATAACTTTACTTAGCTGATAGCGTAGAGGTTTAAGGGCATCGATTCGGCTCTCCCATCTTGTATCGCTCAATGGCTTCACTGTCAAGTTTGAAGCATGACGTTTTAAACTTCCCATCGACGTGTTGAAGCGGCAAAATAGACATATATTCGTTGCACTAACATAAAAAATGATGTAGCATCTAAACAACAGCTTACAGCGTCATTAACAACCAGATTCAAAGAATGCGCAGAACAAGGAACAAATAGTGCTCGTGGATTTAGATTCAGAATTCGCCGTTGCACGCCATTTTCTTTTGCCTTTCATATTGCTACCATTATCGTATCCTTGGCCACGCAAGTTCTCAATAGGTAATGACATATCTGCTAACATCTGAACGATTTCATCGGTCATACCAGCACCAGTTGTATCTGTTAGTTTCACAAATCCCAAAAATGTTCTCTTATGCATATGGGATCTAAATCACAATTTTCTGTATTTGTATGGACAAAACGAATAATCAACGTCATTTGTTCAGTATGGCTAACGTCTGGTGTGCAATCCAGGATTATTGAAAAATATTTAGCCATGGAAATCGATTTTAAAATTTTTGTTTTAATACTCTTAGATAAAAGTTGTATTAACTCATTCTGAATATCTTTTCCAAATAATGAACTTGTGTTTCATTGTTCTTTATTCTGCGAAGATGCTCACCCATAATTGGATCAAAAGAGGCCAATATTCTACAAAGCTAAGGAAGTTTCCATTTCCAGGAGAATACAATTTTTCATTGCTTCCGCGAAATGCAATATTTTGCGTAGCAAGCACTTTAACTAGACCTATAGACGCTCTAAGACTTGTTGCCAGTGTCTCTCTTCTTGTTTTATGAGACGCAAATTATCCTGGTCAATAGTTTTATTCTTTTTTTAAACGCAATTCTAGCTCCTGTCCAAGTTTGAAAATTAATTAAATGATCCTTATTTTTCTCATGTCTTTCTAAAATTACAGACATATTTTTCCAATCGCTTGATCCTTTATCGGAGAGATGTATTACACGCTGGTTATTATTAAAAATTTTGCAACAAAAGCAGAATGCCGAATTAGTTGTTTTGGAATACTGTAGCCAATGACGCCGCATTTCTTCTCCATTTGCAAGTCTCCTTCTATAAAATTCATTGAAAATTTTCTATGGCTCTCATTTTGAGGAAAATCAAATTCTTCAATTTGTTCTGGTCCGTGTTCAACCAAAATTTGCCTCAAACGGCCAGAACGTAAGTCATGTGAATTTAACCAAGTTGCCGGATCACTATAATCAAGACTCGAATTTACGCTTTCTAATATTTCCAAAGTTTCATTAATTAAAATTTCTTCAGTGTCTTCTATAGTTTCTAATACAATTTCTTCTATAGGTTCTTCAACAGTTTTCTTCAATTGTTTCAACTTCAGTTTCTTCTATAGTTCTTCCACATTCGTATGTGGAAACTCAGTCCAAAATAGGCACCTCTGCATTTCTAGTTGTAGAGTTCCTATCCATTTGCTCTTCCAAATTGCAGTCTACTTGTTTTCTCGGAGTCATTTCATTTCGATTTTTATCTTGTGATTGTTGACGACAAATATATTTCAGAAAAGCACCTTCTTGCTTTTTTTCTTCATTTTTCTTTTCAGCTTTACGTTTTCTATTTTGTGCGCCAGATAATTTTTTTCTATCTGCCATTATGCTACCTCAAGTAAAAATTAATAGAATATAATAGATTTAATAATAGGTGTAGAAAAATCCAATATAAATTAAATTACTGTGTTGTATATATGTAAAAATTATACTGGAAGTACGACCGAAATTATATATACTTTAAATAAAAAAAATTTGAGCCCTGCACTAATTAAATTTTATTTTTTTTTTCACTTTCTGTTTATTTATTTTTTAACTTTTTTAACATTTACTTTAGTCTTTTAAAACTTTACTGCATGTGACTTTATTCTTTTAAAATAAAACTAAAAATTATTGCGTAATTTAAAAAAATTTCGGAGCATGCTATATGCTAAATTTTTTTTAAAACCGCTTTTCAGTTAACTTTTTTGAACTTGCAAAATATTTTTTTAAATCGATTTTCCGTTGTATTTTTTTAAATTTTAAAAGAAATAAGTAATCGGTATCGGACTAAAACAACGATGGAATTACATGTTTTACGTACATACATATATATATATATATATACAAATTCATACATATGTATATATCAATATAAAGATAGAAAGTTTATAAAATATTTAATTTACTTGATAAAAAAAGCAGAACTATTTGGCGCCCGCTTGTAAATCGGCGCCCTAGGCTGCTGCCGACGTCGCCTATGCCTAAAACCGGGCCTGGTTATGATTTATTTTCAATTTATCGAGGATTTTCTTAACTTTGCTGTTGTAGAATTCTTTACCTTTAATAATAATAGTAATAATAATAATTGAATCGAGGGAATACAAGAAAGAAAATGCATTGGAACTTTAATTTCAATCAAATCATCTACAGAAAACTGTATTCCAATAACAGAATCGTTAGTTAATTGTTCATAATCCAAATCTTCAACCGAAACTTTATTTTCCAATTCCCAAATCTGGATAGACAATCCAGTTGCAGCACATAGCCAATATATGTTTGGCGAGAAGATAAATTTGTTAATAATCTCACACATTTCTAACGTGCATAAATATCTTCTTTCAGATAACTTCCATAGCATTAAAGTCCCGTCCCATGATCCAGAATCATTTGACATAATAACATCACCTTCAAATTCAACATTTGCTCCAACCTAACTCTTTTAAACCACAACAACTTAAACTCAAAAAAGTCTACAATCCACAAAAAATCAATCCATTTACACCTAACTGCGAAATATAACATTATCTATAATCTTAAAAAAAATCAATAAATATATATTATAGAAACACACCAACTTACCTGTGTGTAGAAATTTAATGCTGCGAAATTTAACATTATTATTATAGGAATCTAAAAAGTGAGAGAAAATAATTAAGCATACAAACACAGCATACATAATGAAAAATACATACAAAATTAAGTAAAGTGTTTTTCATGCGAAATATACATTGATTAACATATAATTAACATATCAATATTTTCAAATTATTTAAAAAGTTATGTACAAAAAAAACTTTTGAATCAGATTCTGACTGCTCTACCTTGAGCTTTTAGGGAAAAAGAAGTAAATACATCGTAAGATTTAATTATAAAATAATTTAGAATATAAAATTTCTTTAGATTTACAGATATTGAAGAAGATCCTTCGACATCTTTGAATTTGCAGGAAAAAAATCGCAAATCGTAAATTTTAATAAATTATTTTAACAAATTAATATTTTCATAGAATTACAGAAAAAGACAAAATTCGAAAGAAGATTACAAAAACTTAAAAAATATTTTATCCATTCTTTACTAAATGTCTTTAAAAAATAAATGTTTGGTGATTACTTTACTTATTTATAATTATAAAAATATCTAACTTACATTTTTACGAAATAAATCCAAATAAATCCAAATAAAATACCACAAAATTCCTTAAAAAATACCTGAAATTTAATTATCAATGTTATATATTATCAATATTATAAATGCTGACTAACAGTAATATTTAAGAACTTGAATAATGATCTCATTATTATATAAAATCAAAATTCAAGTCCTAAAAATTACTTCAATTCAAAAACTTACCTTAAAACGATTTTTGAAAAATTGAAAAAATGAAATTAAGTTAACATTGTCATATAATTGGTGACTCACCTCAAGTGGTGTGCACACCAACGTATATTATAGACAATGTTAACTTTCGCGGTTAGGTGTACATTAAAATAAAACGTACCAATTCCTCGCGTCTGTGTGCGCACACTAATACGAACACAAATCTGACAATAACGCGCACACAGACGCGATAAAAAACGCCAAATCGGCTGAAACAATAATAATAATAATAATAATAATAATAATAATAATAATAATAATAATAATAATAATAATAATAATAATAATAATAATAATAATAATAATAATAATAATAATTAATAATAATAATAATAATAATAATAATAATAATAATAATAATAATAATAATAATAATAATAATAATATTATTATTATTATTATTATTATTATTATAAGAACTTTTATTTCTTCCAATTTCACAACTGATTATTTTTTCCATTGAATTTATTAAAAAGAGAGTTTGAATTTAAGCCTTTTGCTGCAAATAATGTATTTAATGAAAGAATTTTCGACTATAAGATAGGAGATTGACAAGGACTATCTTATAGTCGAAAATTCTTTCATTAAATACATTATTTGCAGCAAAAGGCTTAAATTATCATTTTATTGTTTTAAATAATAATAAACCCTTGCGACATGTTATGAGTGATTAGTACTCACAGTGGGACAAAATATCTTGTCAGATAAACTCGGAGTATATATATATATATATATATATATATATATATATATATATATATATATATATATATATATATATATATATATATATATATATATATATATAAAATTGCTGTGCGTTATTGCCCTTTGAAAGACCTTTAAAATGAGTTATCAAATAATAATATCCCTTGACGGGAACTCTCGAATTTCAAATTATGAAAATTTTGACCTTTACCTTAAAATATTTGACATTGAAAAGAATTTTAAAAATTTCTCCTGAGGGGGAGAGGGTATATGATCTAGCAGAGTCCTGATCCAGCGACACACAATCCTAGAATTCTGGGTTTTAGGTATTGCTGATACAAGTTTTATCACTGCAAAGGTTTATATGACTTTAGTCGAAGGAAGATCTGCAGATGAATTACTACCCGTAATATAGTCTAGATTAAAAGTCGGATCAATTATTTATACCGATTGCTGAGCCGCTTACAATAACATTCGAGATCTTGGTTTGGCGCATCACAGAGTAAACCATAGTTTACATTTTGTGGATCCAAGAACCGGAGTCCACACCGGAGCATTGTGCAAAACAAAAATATCGTCAAAAAAATTGAAAGGCATTGATGGAAATTTAATCGAAAATTACTTAGCAATGTGGGAAAATGTAAAAAAAGATTTGAAAAAGTTATTAATTTAATAAATAGGTATTATTAAATTTTTTGAACTCTTCTTCATGTCATAAAGTTGTGATTTTTGTAAATATTTATTATAAAGTAAAAAGTATACATTGTCAGTCTAAGTAAAATTCATATTATGATGCTTTTTCTGACAAAAATGTGCAATTTTATTTTTTAATTTATTCGGGGGAAAATTTTAATTCTGATCCCTTATTTTTATTTGACCTACATTATCCAGTGGTGGCCTGCCTTTAACACTAGGACGGCCGGAAATATTTTATACCTTGGAAGGCCAAACCGGTCAATTTGACCGGTGCACATATGCTCCTTATTTTCATGCTGAGATTTCTATGATGCAACTCATTTAGCAATACTTTCTTTGTGCTACTAACACGCTTTCAAAATTTAACTATTTTTANTATAGAACTAAAGTACTTAGATCCATGTAATGTATCTAGAATATCTTCTACATTCGGCATAGGAAAAGCTTGTCTTTCAGTAATCTTATTAAGCTGTCTAAAATCTAAACAAAGTCTGATATTTTTTTTGTCTTTTTCCACACGCATACTAACGGCGTATTCCAAGGTGAATTACATCTTCTTATGATATCATTATTTTCTAAATTTTTTATAGCAGCATTTATTTTCTCCTCTAAATTGATGGGTTGTCTTCTGGGTTTTATCATAATTGGCCCTTTTTTGTGATGATTTTATGTACAATTAAATCAGTACATCCAATATCCTAGTTATTAGCCATAAAAACACTATTGTTTTAAATAATCTCTAACAGTCTTTTATTTTCGTTTAATCTTAGAATTTCTATTGCTTTTTGACATCTCTCCTTATCTGTAATCTTTTCCCCAAGTCTAGCTTCTATTTCACACGCAAATTCATTATATCCTTCTTCATTTTCCTTGATGTAGTTTAATTCAACTCCAAACTCTTTCTGCAATTCCACTCCGCCTATTATATCTGGTAAATTATGAGGTCAATTCGCGTCTGTGTGCGCGTTGTGTTGTGGGTTTGTGTGCGCACACAGACGCGAGCAGTGTCATTTTTGTGTTGAATTGTTGGTTTGTCTCGTGTCTGTGTGCGCTTTTTGCTTTGTTGATTTGAATTGTGTGCGCACACAGACGCGAGCAAGAGGTATGTTGCAATTTTTACGAAACTAGTTGTTCTAATTTTTAGATTTAGAATTTGAGTTAATAATGTCGAATTTATTGGTTTTTTGCTGGAGTCGAATGATGATAAAACATGGCTGCTTTTAATGAAGAAATTTATGAATCTGATAACTCAATGGAAATGGGAAATACTACCAACGAAACTGATGGTTCCTTTTTATGACCCCAAGAGATCCTGATAACGTTAATGGTGTTTTTGGCCAACTAATATTAAATTTATTTGGTGGATGGATTTCCGTTGGTATTCGAGGCAATAATTGTGATGTAGTAGCTACACAAAGAAAAGTTCCAGATAAAATGATTGAGAAGAGTTCAGCTACAAGATTGTTTAATATTACTGAAAGTACTAGTGGTGTTATAACTGGTATGATCCTGATTATCGATCTCAAGTATGTCGTGCACAAATGGAAGCAGCTCGATTTAAATATAAAAATGGATTATGAAATGCCTCGTGACATAATATGTCGTTGTATTGCGGATATTAATCAGCTTTACACCCAATCGGCTGAGATGCGACCATTAAGTTGTTCAATGATAGCATTCTCTTATGATATTGAAATGGACAAACCGTTATTATTCAAAACTGATCCCAGTGGCTCTGTTGATGACAATAAAATTGATATTCTTTATCTTGATTTTAAACAATATCTGGAACAATATTTTTAACTATTATAAATGTTATTTTTCTTTCCATATTACCAATTCTAACATCAATATGTATTTTTCCGATTGTCTCTAATTTACTATCATTTGCACATCTTAACATCTCATCTGTTTTTATGATTTTCACATTCACTAATTTGTCCACAACTGCTTCTGCCATTATATTTACTCTTGCTCCTGTATCTAGTAAACATTCCATTCTATAGCCCTGAATTTCAAGAGTTGTACTCGGTCTACCTTGCATTTTGTCATAACTCAGTATCGGTCGTTTCCATTCATCTTTAGTGAAAATATTTTGCTCCTCTGATCTTTCATTAATCCACCCAATTTCATTTCTCTCTAATTTATCTTCTGCCTTTTTAATAAATTTATAAACTTATCAATTACTATTTTATTATTATATTCTGCTTCTTTAATTTCATTATACTCTTCTTGATTCTTAGGATTATTATTATTATTTATTAAAGATCGATCAGCATTAAAATAACTATAACATTTAAAATTATTTAAACGAAACTTTTTAAAATTACTAATTTTATTACATAAAGGTTCTATATATATATATATATATATATATATATATATATATATATATATATATATATATATATATAAGGATTACTTACACTATTAAAATTTTTATGACCAATATTACATCAATATCAAAATTACCTAGTATATTGCTCCGATCATTGCCTCCCGTGTCGAAGCATGTACTTTTGGGTGCTGAATCTCCTCATATTTGTCTTCTGCATCATCTGAATACTCGAGTGGCATAGTCTCATCATTAGCTTCAATTGCTGCAATTGTTCTTCTGGATTTTTGATCTTTTGTTGATAGCTTGTGGTTCGATGGGCATAATAATTGTTGTTTCTCATGTTTGAATTAGTTTGAAACTTACTTCTTTCCAAATTTGTATAGCAGTCAATCTCCTTGTGTCCACGTAAGTGACATCTCAGGCATTGAATCGTTGAACATTCTCGCCGTACGTGGCCTTCAACTCAGCTTGCAAAACACGTCATTTTCTTTTTCATTTGGCATTCTCGACTAATATGACCAGTTTTCTTGCATGTCCAGCCTTCCAATTGTCGGTTACTGACATTTCGCTGCTTGAAATTATTATTTCCGTTTTACCATTCCTCTTTGAGCAACATCTCTGTAGCTTCTGTAGTTTTGAACAACCGATGAAGTCTTCAAAATATTAATATGGCCCATAATTTTGTTTACCTTTTCAAATTTTTTTATTGTCGCTTTTATTTCTTCTGATGTTTCAAATCTTTCATCTCGATCTCTTACACAGTTTGTAAGCAGGCATTTTTCTATTTCTTCTTCATCCCATTTGTGCGTTATTAATTTCTTTGTCATCTTTTTAATTTTCTCTATAAAAGTTTCGGTTGAATCTGATCCTTGTTCAAAACTCAAAGCTTCTTTAAGATCATCCATTAATGACGTCGGTTTCGAAAATGCACATCGAAGTTTCTCTTCCGTAGTTTTTCCTTCGGCTGCTTCATAATCTTTCATTAACGATCTGTCAAGTAATCTTGTAGTTAATATTACTTGCATCCTAATTGTTGTTTTTGTCGAGCCAAAAAACCTTTGACAATCCTTGATAAAATTTTCTAGATCATCGCCTTTGTGAAATTTCTCAGGTAATAGTCTGCTTATCAATAAATCCGTGGT
This sequence comes from Schmidtea polychroa, assembly GCA_959609185.1. Taxonomy (NCBI): domain Eukaryota; kingdom Metazoa; phylum Platyhelminthes; order Tricladida; family Dugesiidae; genus Schmidtea; species Schmidtea polychroa. Next base: position 59,418 of record CAUHTR010008044.1, read on the forward strand.
CGTGGTCGCCATGTTAGACGCAATTTAATTCAAATCTTCTTCAAGCATTTATTTTTTATAACAACTTCAAAACTGTGTCGTTTACTAGCGTATTTAAACACCGAGGCGTGATAATTCTTAATATTAATGTAATTACTGGTCATACATTTAATTGATTTAATTTAATATATTTAATATAATATGATATAATTTAATATAGAATTTAAATATAAAAATTTAACAGAAATAATTATTTCTACTAACTGATCTCATTTCTACCATTTAACCATAATAATTTTATATAGGGGTTTACTAACTCCTTACAAAGAGCATTCCAAATATATTTTTATTGAATAAATATGACATAGGCCTAACAATATTTAAAACATAAAATACAAACAAATTGTAATCCAGTAATGATTACACCAAGAAAACTTGGAGGATAATGGAATTATAAGGAAATAAGAATCCCCTTGGAATTCACCGATTTCCTTTGTTGTGAGGAAAAATCTAAATTATACTCGAATGTGCTTAGACTTTAAATTATTAAATGAAAACATTATTAGGCCGGTATTTCCAATTCTTAATGTTGATGAAATGTTGGTCTATCTATTTTTTATGTATATTTTATATGCATTTTATATGTATTTTCTATGTATATTTTTACTAAAAAATTAAATAATTTAATTATTCATCTTCTTTTAATCTTATATATGTTTTCTCTCCTATACATGTTCCATGATATTATCACTACCATAAGCGAATTTACCATTTTAACTACATAATTTCATTAATTAATTCACTCATCCTTGTTGTCTAAACTCTTCCACCAACCATAAAAAATATTAATATTTCATCCTTATTTTTATAATTATACTTCTCTTCTTAAGTAATTTCTCTTTTCAATAGAATCTCGATGTTCATTCTTAAAAAAATGGATAAAAAATTAAAATTATGTAGAAAGTACATTAAAGGGATGGAAATCTCTGGAAATCTCTGAAATTGGATAAACATGGTTTTTACGCGAATAATATAAAATCTTGATATAATAAAAAAAATTTTTAAATAAAAGAAGTTGACTTAAAATTTTGTAGGCTTAGATCAGTGGTTCCCAACCTTTTTAACTCATTGCGCCTCTCTGGAGGTTTACTGTTACCCACACCACCCCTATTTCATTTTCATTGTATGCCATTATTTTAATTTGAAGTAAAGTGTAAAGAATGAAGCAGTTTTATTATTTTAAACAATTTTATTACAGTATAAAAAACAACCAAACAGATTTTATCCCGAAACTCTTAAATAAAATAGAAAAAGTTAAAATATACATTTTTTACAGATTTTTAAGAACAAAAAGTAAATAATAATTTTTAATTAATTAATTTAATTAATATCATTACGTAGATTTATAAAACAGGGATACTTAGATGTTTTCATTTTTAAATTGGAATCTGGAAAAATTAGGAAAGTTAACAGTTAAAATTTGAATAAATAAATGAAAGTTTGAAAAATTTGTTTGTTTTATTTTATCTTTTCAATGGGTGCCTCGTGCTTAGTGAATTTCAGTTAAAGCTTGTATATATTGGCCTACCGGTTGCACTAGATTAGATCTTTTCAATCTAATGTGTACATTAACTCCATGAAGTAAATATTTTGGCTGATCCATAAAGTCGAGTTGCAATGATGAGCACATGGTGAAAACCTTTGAGCCTTTACTCCAATTTTTTCTTTCATTATCTGTTACCACATAGGCCATAGGAGTAAGACATGTATTTTTAGTATCGGAATTGTAATTTAAAATAGATTCTATTATGAACTTGTGAATGAATGTATTATTACCACCTTCAATCTTGATATTATTAAATCGGAGAACCGCATCTTTAAAAAGAGTATGAAACAGGAAATTGTTTGCTGTCGCATCTGCAGCATCACCCACAGGTTTTCTATTTTTATCTACAACCTGATCTGTACAGTTAATAAGGTACCGTTCAAATCTAAATATTCAATTTGAGAACCATTAATATAAAACTCAATATCATTTCTACTATCATTAATTGAATTCATAGGAAAAACTTCCTCAAATGCCCAAATTCAATTACCGCCCGGTGTGATGGTCAATCAAATATACAAAATTCGGAAATATAGTTGCATGTCCTTTCATTCGTTTGTTTATACGTGATATTCCATGTTTTTTACGTTTTGGAGCATAAACTGGGGCTGGGCTTGCATCTTTTTGAAACATACCCACAACCCCTGGTAGAACTTTCCCTAATTCAGCTAAAGCATCTGTTTTCAGGGATGGCAATATTTTCTGTTCATTCATAATCATATCTTTTGCAGTTTTCATACCAAAACTACCAATACGTTTAAAAATAGGAAGTGCAAATTTACCAATTGTTCGTAACCAACTAGATCCTAATTGTTTACCAATAAAATAGGGTAATTCACCGCCGAATTGGCTATCACTATACATTGAAATAATATCAGAATTAGCCATTTACTTTACGAAAATGTAACGTCAAATGAGTTAATAAATCTTTTAGAAATTCAATTAATTAATTTATTTCTATATTGTTTATACAGGATATTTAGACAGGTAAATACATGGGATTTTCTACATTAATTTGTACTACTTCCTCCTGTTCATGTTTTTCAATCCATATAAATTTCATTAAAAAAACACTGGAATCACCAATAATGACAGGTTCTACTATATTACTGTAAATGAACATGTGCTGATGATGTTTAAGGATTTTCGGTTTGTTTGTTCCTTCATAAGTTTGATCATGTTGTATATATGTTTGTTGGGGTAATCCTAATATTTTTGTCAAATCTGAGTCAAATTTAGGTTGACTTAGAGTCGAATTTATACAGAATCTAAGTAATTTACTTTTTTGATGCTCAAAAACTGTTAAAATGTCGCTACAATTGTCTGATAAATAACTTTGTAATTGGTCGATGTCTGTAATATATAAATCACCTTTAAAGTATATGCATGATCAGTTGTTTCATTCTACATCAGCTAAAATTTGAATTCCACTAAAGTATTAGTTTTTGGATTCGCAACAAGATTCATTTTGACTGTTTCATTAAATACATTACGTAATTGTGTAAACCCAAGACATTTGGCATTGGTCAATGTATAAAATATAAATTCAATTGGGTGATTCGAGCAATTCACGTATAAATATTGATCATCATCATAAATTATGTATTTTGATTTCGATGATTTCAATGCATTCGATAAGTTACAAATATCTTTATGTATAAAAACATTAATATATTCTGTTACCTGGTATTTTCTTATTATATTCAATAACCGATTTGCTATAGAATTGAAATAAATTATATACAAATCTAAAATCCAGCATACCAACTTCTCAGTCACTATCTAAATAGATAAGGTTTTGGAGTTCGATTATGAATTTGCTTGCTTATTTGTCTGAATGAATTAATGGACAATTGTTACTTGGTAAAATAGTATAAAAATTCACTTTACTAGGTCTTTTGCGGATATCCATGTAGGGTTTTAATAACCATGCCACTTGACATAATATTGTTTATCCTTGCCGACCCTTTTAGTTTTCAATATTTTTTGAATTCTACAAACCTTTGGTGGAGGAATAGCTTGTAATTCCTGTTCATAAAATTTTCATTGTACGGCATCTTGATCATTGTCTTTGATGACATACATGACATACAGGATTCTATTTAGTATTTATTTTTGAAATTACAAATCACCCCAATTTGTATCGAAATTTTTAATGAATGGTGATACACTAATTTTACTAATTCTAACATGGCCACTGACTTTATATTTCGGTTTTGTAATTTTTACAGCTTGGTCAGATCGCAATGATTTAGTCAATGTTTCTGATGAGATATCAATAGACCTCAAACCATTCAGACCTCGATGTGATGAATTATTATAACTGTTTATAATTTTTGGTAAAACATCTACCCATTTTTATTACCTTGATGAATAAAATATTTTTTCAATCTATCTCTCAATGTTCTATTAAATCTTTCAACATGGTCGGCTTTGTATTGAGAATGTACTGAGTTATTATTTATTTTCAATTTATCGAGGATTTTCTTAACTTTGCTGTTGTAGAATTCTTTACCTTTAATAATAATAGTAATAATAATAATTGAATCGAGGGAATACAAGAAAGAAAATGCATTGGAACTTTAATTTCAATCAAATCATCTACAGAAAACTGTATTCCAATAACAGAATCGTTAGTTAATTGTTCATAATCCAAATCTTCAACCGAAACTTTATTTTCCAATTCCCAAATCTGGATAGACAATCCAGTTGCAGCACATAGCCAATATATGTTTGGCGAGAAGATAAATTTGTTAATAATCTCACACATTTCTAACGTGCATAAATATCTTCTTTCAGATAACTTCCATAGCATTAAAGTCCCGTCCCATGATCCAGACAATGGAAATTGACCATCATTTGACATAATAACATCACCTTCAAATTCAACATTTGCTCCAACCTAACTCTTTTAAACCACAACAACTTAAACTCAAAAAAGTCTACAATCCACAAAAAATCGATCCATTTACACCTAACTGCGAAATATAACATTATCTATAATCTTAAAAAAAATCAATAAATATATATTATAGAAACACACCAACTTACCTGTGTGTAGAAATTTAATGCTGCGAAATTTAACATTATTATTATAGGAATCTAAAAAGTGAGAGAAAATAATTAAGCATACAAACACAGCATACATAATGAAAAATACATACAAAATTAAGTAAAGTGTTTTTCATGCGAAATATACATTGATTAACATATAATTAACATATCAATATTTTCAAATTATTTAAAAAGTTATTTACAAAAAAACTTTTGAATCAGATTCTGACTGCTCTACCTTGAGCTTTTGGGAAAAAGAAGTAAATACATCGTAAGATTTAATTATAAAATAATTTAGAATATAAAATTTCTTTAGATTTACAGATATTGAAGAAGATCCTTCGACATCTTTGAATTTGCAGGAAAAAAATCGCAAATCGTAAATTTTAATAAATTATTTTAACAAATTAATATTTTCATAGAATTACAGAAAAAGACAAAATTCGAAAGAAGATTACAAAAACTTAAAAATATTTTATCCATTCTTTACTAAATGTCTTTAAAAAATAAATGTTTGGTGATTACTTTACTTATTTATAATTATAAAAATATCTAACTTACATTTTTACGAAATAAATCCAAATAAATCCAAATAAAATACCACAAAATTCCTTAAAAAATACCTGAAATTTTATTATCAATGTTATATATTATCAATATTATAAATGCTGACTAACAGTAATATTTAAGAACTTGAATAATGATCTCATAATTATATAAAATCAAAATTCAAGTCCTAAAAATTACTTCAATTCAAAAACTTACCTTAAAACGATTTTTGAAAAATTGAAAAAATGAAATTAAGTTAACATTGTCATATAATTGGTGACTCACCTCAAGTGGTGTGCACACCAACGTATATTATAGACAATGTTAACTTTCGCGGTTAGGTGTACATTAAAATAAAACGTACCAATTCCTCGCGTCTGTGTGCGCACACTAATACGAACACAAATCTGACAATAACGCGCACACAGACGCGATAAAAACGCCAAAATCGGCTGAAACAATAATAATAATAATAATAATAATAATAATAATAATAATAATAATAATAATAATAATAATAATAATAATAATAATAATAATAATAATAATAATAATAATAATATAATAATAATAATAATAATAATAATAATAATAATAATAATAATAATAATAATAATAATAATAATAATAATAATAATAATAATTAATAATAATAATAATAATAATAATAATAATAATAATAATAATAATAATAATAATAATAATAATAATAATAATAATAATAATAATAATAATAATAATAATAATAATAATAATAATAATAATAATAATAATAATGTTGGTGTTCAACAAGAGAGGTATAAAAATGAGGTGAAAAAAATCAATAAAACACCAAATTCACAATAATAATTTAAAGTACAAAAGTATTAATTAAAAATCAAAAATTTAAAAAATGAATATTTTTCGGGGGAAATTGGTATGGGCGGATGCCAAACAATGAGACGAGTTCAAATATAATAAAATAAAATCAATGGGGGGATTTCTAGAAGGAATTAATTACAAAAAATGAAATTATTTAAAAATTAATTAGCTAATGGAGAACAAGAGCTAATGAGAAACCCAAGCTAATGGAGAGTCCGAGCTAATGGGAAACCCGAGACAATGGAAAACCCGAGGGATGCGAGAAAATTCGAATAGTATACTGAATATATAATTTGAATATATAATATACTGATATACTAAATAAAATACCCGTGTTGGGTTTTATGATATCAAAATCAACCGTTGGTTACTCTGACTCCACGTGTTCCAAAATCAATAAACACAAACTCCCAACGTATATTTGTTTTACAGAAAATTTACAATTCTCAATAAGTAGCGACACTTTTAGTTAACCACAATTTTCTCACAATTACCGATCGAACTCCGCTCTGGAAGGTCTCGACCTTGTACGATTTAAAAATAAGTTTCACCTTTTTGTTTGATTCCTTTCTGACTCCTAAAGTCCTCTTATAATTCCTTTTTTCTTTTATTTTATTCCTCGAACTCCTATCGTCTGTTTCTTCTTCCCTACCTAAGGCTACCGCCGATTATGTGAATTTTGAGTTTCCTTATATACTCCAATAATCGTTGTAATTGCCCCCATTTTTGACCTAATTGGTTTTGACTTCTTTAGTTATCATTCCCTAATTGGCTATTTCTGTTGACCATCTTCGTAATTCCCCTTCTTTTGTTTACCCTCGTTTATCCGATTGTTTGGATAATTGCCCTCTGAGTTCCTCGTTTGTTTACCCTTCCAAATTGCCGTGCTCAGGTTTTCTTCATCGCTCGAGTTCTCCATTGGCTCGGGCTTTCCATTAGCTCGGGTTTCCCATTAGCCAATTAATTAATTAATTAATATTTTACGTTTTCCACATTTGCCTGTTTTATGACCCTTTCTACACATTTTCTAACAATTTCTTGCTCACTGTCTTCTTCACCATCCCCTAATCTACCCCTCTCCCGTTTTCCAGCTTCAATTTCGATAACTTTTCACTTTATTCCACTTCCTCAGGTTTGCGCATTTTCCCATTTCATGTCTGATTGTACCCTTTTATAGTTCTATTTTTATCATATCTTTCTTTGCTATTGCTTCTCCTCTTGACCGCCATTCAATTTCGGCTTTCCTTTTAATCTGAACTATATAATTTAATAATTTACTTTTAAAACCTCAACACCCGGCTCCACATAATGAAACGTCGAAAATAAAATAATAATAATAATAAAAAATAAAATAATAATAATATTACTAATTATAATAAAAATAATNCGATTGCTGAGCCGCTTACAATAACATTCGAGATCTTGGTTTGGTGCATCACAGAGTAAACCATAGTTTACATTTTGTGGATCCAAGAACCGGAGTCCACACCGGAGCATTGTGCAAAACAAAAATATCGTCAAAAAAATTGAAAGGCATTGATGGAAATTTAATCGAAAATTACTTAGCAATGTGGGAAAATGTAAAAAAAGATTTGAAAAAGTTATTAATTTAATAAATAGGTATTATTAAATTTTTTGAACTCTTCTTCATGTCATAAAGTTGTGATTTTTGTAAATATTTATTATAAAGTAAAAGTATACATTGTCAGTCTAAGTAAAATTCATATTATGATGCTTTTTCTGACAAAAATGTGCAATTTTATTTTTTAATTTATTCGGGGGAAAATTTTAATTCTGATCCCTTATTTTTATTTGACCTACATTATCCAGTGGTGGCCTGCCTTTAAAGTCGATTTAATAAATATTAAAAAACTGAAAGATTTTGTGAAAAAAATCATTAAAAATCGTTAAAAATAATTTAATTTTTATTTGACTTCCATAAAACTATGAAAAGATTTCGTGAAAATAGCTTAAAACTCGTGAAAAATAATAAAACTGAAAATTTGTGAAAAAACATTGAAAATTATGAAATATGAAAACATTTATTTGACTTACATAAAATTGTTGATTTCTTACATAAAAATACAAGGAATTTTAGAAAAAAAATTCTTTCCCGGGGCTACCTGATCCAGCAGTGGCCTATTCATCAACTCATTTTCTTTGTTCAAATGAATTTAGCCGAATTTTACATTATTAAAGTAAATAAAAAGTATGAGTCATAATTTAATAAGTCATACCCCGGAGAAGGTCTTTGTTAATACTTAGAGAAATTTTCGAAAAAAATTATGATTCATACTTTTTACCTGGCATGATATCTTTGAACACCATTTTTTATATATATTTTTGTCATACACTACTTCTGCTAGACTAAATCCTATTGGGCTTTGAACTATTGAATTAAGCATAAATCCCACTTCTGGAAAAAACTCTTTTATAAATTTTATCTTTTAAGGAAATTTGAATGGCAACTCGTATTATTCTAAATTGTCTTTCAATCATTTCATTATACGTACTTGAATACACTATTTGAATTCGATGAATAATCATCAAATCTTATGTTAATATTGCTTCAAAAGAGTACCCCGTCAAAAGGGCCCTTGGCAAAACGGCCCCGGACATAAAGGCTCTCGAAAAAAGGGTCTCTGATATAAGGGCCCTTGGCAAAAACGACCCTGTCAAAAGGGCGCCCGCCAATAGGACAGCGTAGATAGAAAATTGAATTGGATCTTAGTGAATGGTGATAATACTCAACTTTAAAACTTCGTACTATTAGGCATTTCGTACTATTATGAAATGCCTGTAAGCAAGCCTAACTCTCTTTCATCTTCTGTAAGCAAGTATTCACACACATTAGAGGCCGTTACATCTTGCTTGCAAACAAATTTTTCTGGGTCAACCACGTAAATGCCATACAATAATTTATGCGTGCAACAAAGATTTTCTGGATTCCTGTTTGAGTTTGCAGGATCATTATCACTAATGCAAGGTTAAAATAATGCAGTGCAAGAAATAATAATAAAATAATGAAGTTTCGTAATAATAATAATAATAAGTAGCCTATAACTTAATGCCCGTTTCGTCGTCTAAAAGACGACATCGTGGACGTCCCCAAGGCTAAAAACATCACAACATAGCTCCGCTCAAGGAATGTGGTGATGATCGAAACCAAGAAGAATTCAGCAGGGTTGTCTTTAGAATTGTGGTGGCCAACAAAACATTATTTATAGGGGCCCTAAATCGTAAAAAAGGTCAGAAAAAAATTCGATTTTTTAAATTATTATTAAATACACACATTTATAAAAAATTAAAAATTCAATTTCCGTACTTCAGTACGTTTAGTACGTTCAGTAAGTTTATTATTATTATTATTATTATTATTATTATTATTATTATTATTATTATTATTATTATTATTATTATTATTATTATTATTATTATTATTATTATTATTATTATTATTATTATTACGAGGTCTATTATTAATACAAATTTCTTGCATGTGTGATGTATAGACATGTAAATAATGTCTTAATTTCTTAGGGAAGGGGTTGAGAAATTTGTGACATACTTTGGGACATAGGATTTGGGATATAGAGTGACTTTTATTGTATGTATGTTGACTTCAAAACGACACCAATATTGTATTGTAAAGTTGCTATGATGACTTCATCCGTGACTTTTCAAGCGTCAACTGGTAAATGCCAACAGAATGCCTACCTATTTCTGTGTACAAACGATTTGGACTGTTTAAAATAGGTTCTATACGTTTGCTATTACACATGTATCTAGTACCATGGAATGGTTTTAGCGGGGGAGTAGTTGGAATATTATATGGACCAGGAGAGACCTGAATAGTAAATTTGGCACGAATTCGATCAATCTTGTCAGTGAATAATTGACGGAATGCGTTAGCAAGAGTTGACATATCAGGCTGGTCAGGAAGAAAATATGTGGAGGTGCAGTGTAAAATAGAATTTAGGGCTTTCCAGAGCGAGTGTGCATAAGTATATAGTTGTTGATGGGGTGTGAAACTTCCGGAAACAGTGTTTACGCGGTTCTATTGGCGGGGGCATTTTTGACAGGGGTCGTTTTGTCAGGGCTATTTTGTTGGGACTGTAATATCGGAGTCTTTTTGACGCAGCCGTTTTGTCCCTGACCCTTTTGACGGACTGACGACATGAGCAAGACAAATACATTAAAAATTAATTTTTAAAAAAATATTCTGTGTTTAAATAAAATACTTGTATTTTCATTAATTATACATAGATATTTTGGATAACACTTAACATAATTCTTATACAATTTATGTATAGTTGTAAGATATAAATGTTCATTTATGAAATAATTCAGCAAGCCTTTATACAATTTAAGTAAAAATTTGGACAATTTCAGACTTATTAACAAATTCATAGGTATATTACTTTGAAATAATTGGTCACTTGAGTAACATATAAAAAATATAGACATAATTTAAGTAATTTAAATGAGTTACATTATTAAAGTAAAAATAAAATAATAAAATTTAAAATTAAATATTTAGAAATAATAATAAATAAAATATTTGAATAATTAAAATAAAATAATTGAAAATAATTATGAATGTAAAAATATTGATAAATATAAAATTAAATAAATTATGAAAATGAAATAAAATAATTAATAAAATTTAATTAAAAAATAATTAAATAGAAATAGAAAATAAAACAAATGATTTAACAAAGCTATATTTATTGATCTTGACATACTTTTAATAAAATCGTGATGACATTCAAAGTTTATTGAGGTCAAAGTGCACTGGAGTACTCACTACTACTTTAAAAAGCCGCCTATAGTTCCCAACACAATAGTTAAGGCTATTCGGCTCGCTATCTATGAGAGTTCGTTTCCTCAACAGCGTAATGGGCTCCATGCGAAAGTCATCTGGAACTCTTTCCATAAAAATTATATGAAGGAGTTTATCACAAGTGAATGAATGAATAATACAAAACATATGCAAACAAAATAATAATTTGTATAAGAACTATTTTTTTCAAATTTCACCACTGATTTCTTTTCCATTGACATTGTATTTATTAAAAATCTTGACTAAATGAAAAAAAATCAATAAATATATCATAGTAAATAAATATTCATAGTCAAACTTTTTAATAAATACAAAAAAAATAATAATTGAAAATAAAATATTATATATTATAAAATATTATATATTATATTATAAATATAAATATTATATTTTCTGTCTAATCTTGAAACCAAACATATAGAAATGGCAGGTTACTCATAAAGCTGGAAGGCGAAATGTTTCGGCGAACAAAAAATTTTACTTAAATATTTTGATAAAAATTATTAATTACAATTTTCTTTCAAGTTTATCTTTGTTAAATTAGAAAAATAATAATTTTGAATAAAATAAAAATTAATTTTAAAATAATTTAAAATATATTTTAATAAAATAAAATATTGTATAAATATTACACAATTACAATAAGATAATTTTAAAATACTTTAAAAAATAGTTTGATTTTTTTCCTATTTTTTTCATTATTATAAAGAATTTTTTTATTTTTGAAAAGTAATTTTAATAATATATATTTAAAAAAAAAGTTGAAAAAAATTATAAATTATAATATATTAGAATATATTTATAATATTAATTATTTTGAAATATTTAATTTACATATATTATTTTAAAACATACTAAAGCTAGATGTTAAGATTTTTATAGATTTTTATCATTTTCATATGTAATAATCATGAATTTATAAAAAGTAAAAGAATTAATTTAAGTATTAAAAATTTTATAATTAAAAACAATTTTTAAAAATAGATTAAAAATTTTTTTAATTCAAATAAAAATTTTAAGAGATATTTGTTATAGGCCGGTTATATTTAGTATAGTATAAAGTAATGATTTCTTGTTAGCAGCATTTATTATTTAAAACGATAAAGTGATAATTTAAGCCTTTTGTTGTGAATAATGTATTTAATGAAAAAATTTTCGACTATAAGATAATCCTTGTTAATTGACAAAGACTACCTTATAGTCGAAAATATTTTCATTAAATACATTATTCGCAACAAAAGGCTTAAATTATCACTTTATTGTTTTATATTTAGTATAGTTCTCAGTAAATTTATAGAATCACTAATTAAAATTATTAAAATTAAAATTATATATTAAAATTATATTAATTAAAATTTTAAAATTTAATGTTTAAAATTTAATATTTCAATTATTAAAATTATTATTTAAGAAAATTTGTTTGCAAAATCATATTTATTTAGTTTTAATTGTTATGTCTCAAATAGTTAATAAAATTCCTCATTATGGAATGCGAAATGGATGGGTGCCTAGGAAACCTGAGGACTTTGGTGATGGAGGTGCTTTTCCTGAGATTCACGTTCCACAGTATCCACTTGACATGGGCTTAGTTGATGAAACTTCAAATGCTTTAGTAATACATAATTATGCTGAAGAAGACAATAAGACTGAAATGATATTAAAACAAGGTCATGATAAAGACAGAATAATATTTGGCAGACCGGAGGATGCTAAAGAAAAAGATATGATTTATAAGGAAAAGAAATCTGAAGAAGAAACTTTGAAAAGAATAGAAGAAGTTCAAATAGCAATTAATCAACAATTAGAAAAGCAAATATATGATTCTAAAGTAGTTAAAAAGTCACACCCCAAACCACAAACTGATTTTGTATTATACACCCCAGCACAAAAAGGACCTTTATTTAATAATGGTAATCAACAAAGAATTATTAAAATGGTTGAAGTACAGGTTGATCCTATGGAACCACCAAAATTTCAAATTAATAAAAAAATTCCTAGAGGTCCTCCATCTCCTCCTGCTGCAATTTTATCCTCACCACCAAGGCAACCAACTAAAAGAGAAAAGGCTATGTGGAAAGTTCCACCTTGTGTGTCAAATTGGAAAAATCCAAGAGGTTACACAGTTCCTTTGGCTAACCGAGTAGCTGCAGATGGAAGAAATAATCAAGTTACTGTCACAAATGAGAAAATTAATGCATTTTCTGAGGCTCTATTTATTGCAGAAAGAAAATCTCGTGAAGAAATCAGCCAAAAAAATTTACTTAGACAAAAACTTAATCAGAAAGAAAAAGAGGCAAATGATGCAAAACTTCGCCAGTATGCACTTAAAGTTCGTGCACAACAAAATGCAATTACCGAAGAAGATTCTCTGGAAGCTAAGGAGCGTGATGAGATACGCCACGACAGACAAAGGACTCGAAATAGAGAAAGAAATATGAAAAAATCGGGCCAAGAAAATCGTAGAAAGGCATTAGAAGATCGTGATATATCAGAACAGATCGCACTTGGACAGGCAAATCCACTGCTCAATAGGTTGAAGGACGATAACGTTTACGATCGAAGACTAATGGACAAGACCGGTGGATTGGATTCAGGATTTTTAGCTGGTGAAGATGAAATGTATAATATTTACGATAAGCCTTTGTTTAATCAAAATAAATCTGTATACAAAGCTCCACGAGTTACGGATTCAAGTGCATTGGAAGACATTGAAAGCTATCAGAAGGGCAAAAAATTCTTATCAGAAAAAGAAGCGAGAGATGCTCCAGTTCCTTTTGAAAAGGATGATCCATTTGAACTCACTACGTTCTTAAGCGAAATTAGAGGAACCAAAAGACCTGCGGATAATAGCGGAAAAATAGTTGGATCTACAAATGCTAAGAAGAAAAACTGAATATTTTTCTTATTTTAAATACATTCTATCTTTTTTTGAATAATTTTATGTGAATTTATTGTCTTTTCAATCGTAAACTTTTAATAAGTCAGATGTGATGCTCTGGCGTCACTAATTATCGTACCTGTATTTGTCAGGTCTTAATTAGATGTGTAATTATTGATTAATTGGTGCAAAAATTTTTTTTTAATTAAAATTTTTTTTCGTTATATCGCGGAGATTTGAGAATGATTCCAGAATTCATAGAATGAAATTTAATTATGTAACAATTTCCTTTCATATTGTGTTAATTTTTAAATGTATGTGTGCAGATTGGTTTCCGTCTGGTTTTATTAAAATTATATTGAGTCAATAACATTAGTAGTAATATCATTATTATTATAATTTAATATTATTAATAATATAATTTAATATTATAATTTTCAATAGTGAAACAATTTGAACTCTTTCAACATATTTATTTATTTTGACTTGACTGGTATAATTTGATTTAAATATTTAAGATAAATTTAGATTTGATATATCTTGTTTGACTTTAAATGAATAGACTATTAAAATATAATTTTTTAAAATAATTGTACAAAGAATAATTATCACTATTAGCGAAAAATAAATTATTTGTTGAGATAAATTTAATAATTTGATATTTCAAAAAATAATCATGTCTATTTTTGTTTAATTATATCAATTTATTCAAACTAAATAAATATAATAGAGAATTTATTCTAAATGTTTTAATTTATTTTATGGAAAATTCAAATCGGTATGTAATTATTTTAAAAATTTTAAATATGTATTCAATTAATTTTTTATATGAAATTTAAGTCCTGTGCAAAGAGTTACTCCAATTCGATCTGAATATCCTAATCGTCTTGATTCAAATATAAATTTACAGAGCTCCAGTAGCCTATCAGAGTTTTCTGCGTGTAACCAAAATAATATCATTAGTAATGCTAATGTTCAACAATTTAAAATAAATAATAATTCAAACAATACAATTTCTAATCAATCAGCTAACATACTTGAATCTCTTCCATTTTTGCAACAAAATGTTAATATCATGAATATTAATCTACCCAATAATGCTATTTTGCAAAATGTACCACAAGAATCAGTATCGATTCAAAATACAAATTTTAACCAGCCTTTACCAAGCCAAAAAACACTAATTCAACTTTCTGATGGAAGATATGTTCAGTTTGCTCAAAGTTTACAACCAGCAACCCAGCAGGTTCCTACTACATTCTTAGTCCAAATGCCTTATAAAGTTTTTGATCAAAATGTTCAAAAGCCCAATCAAAATTCTATAGTAGGTATATTGCTAGTCGAACTTTAATCATCTTTAATAATTTTTTAAAATTTAATTTTAAAGATAAAAATCTATTCTTAAGTTAAATTAAACATTTTTATATAATAATCAATTTACAAATTTAGAATAAGAAATTTTTGTTGCCACCTAAAACAATTGATAAATCACCTCAAAATGTTAAAACGTTTTCGTTAGGACCTGGAAATACGTTAAACGTAAACAATGACCTCATTTTAGCACAACAACTCGATCAAACTCAGCAGCAATTAATCAACGATTATCAACAAAATTTAAAGACTCAAATGAACACAACAAATTTCGATCCCAAATTATTAAATCAAACAAACATTTTGCAAGTTGAAAAAGTAAACAACAGTTAAATAAAAGATAATCCATTGATTTATACGCATTTTTTGTCGATAGTATCAGGAAATCTGTGATTTGCTTCATAACAAAAAGTTATTAACGAAATTGAACGTAAACGAAGAAACAGTTCTCGTTGAGTTTCGACTTAATCAACAGAAATATCAGCTGAGAATGACACGGAATCAAAAGGTTGAAATGGAGAAAATTCTCGTTTCAGTCGGTAATCAACAGAAACAAATGGAAATTTTGCAAGTCTATCAAGCGGAACAGGTGAATTATTCATTATGGAAATTAATTATTAATTAATTACATTTATTAATTAATTTGAATAAATAATTATTCAATTTTATAGTTATATAAATGACTAAATAACCCAAAATAAAGCGATTTTGAAATGTATCACGGCAATAACGCCACAGCGCCCAGCTTGGGTACCGGGAAGGGGCCATGATCATCTCCTATAGTAGAATTAAGAAAACAGTTAATTTACGCTTAATGCACCGTATTAGTCGAATGAGTGACGAGTTATTATTTATATCCGATATTTTCTCGCTTATATCATCCACAACTGTATAGTAATATTCGCCAGTTTCATTTGGTTTCGATTTTCATGTTTTCATCATTAACATGGACGCAACATAATTGCTGACCTTTCTGTTAAACTCTTCACCTCATTGGCCATGGTAACTACTGCAATATGTTGATGCACTTTCCACTTGGTATCGAATCAATAATTCATATTAAATCCGTTTGTAATCATTTACATTCATATATATGGTACAAATATCAGGAGGAAATTCAATCAACTGACAATTGAGAATTGTCTATGGTGTGTTGTTGATACGCAATAATTCACTTTATTAATATTCCCGCAATTTTGCTATTGGAAAATCTCTCGTCTATATTATCTTGTCTTTGTAATATGATCCATATATTCTTTCGGGAATCGTTTGCAACTAATGTTACATCATCTATGAAAGAGTAAATATATTGACAAAAGTGTTGTTTTGATCTTTCAAACCTTTTCTAACCGATCTTCATGTTTTCTGAGTATGCTCTTAAAAATGATAATCGCATATCAAGATCGTGAGGTTTGAGTAATATTGATTAAATCTCCATTTATTTATTCTATGTTTAATCTGTTAGTCTCTGTTGTATTCTGGTATTTTGACTGTCAAGTATTACTGATAATTTTCATATTTTTATCCAGTAGCCTTTTTCAGAATCTAATAAACTCACTGTCTGTTCGTTTTTATGGTTTTTTTCGTTTTCTATTTCTTTTTTTATATCTATATACCCAATCGAGACTATTTTCGTTTTTTTCTCCTCTTTCTTTTTCTTTCGCTTTCTTTTAATAAATCTATATATCTAATCGAGAATATTTCCTTTTCTTTTTCTCTTTCTTTTTTATATCTATATACTCAATCGAGAATATTTCCTTTTCTTTCTTTTTCTTTTTATCTCTTTTCCTCTTTATCTCTCTTTTTCTTTTTCTCCCTTTTCTTTTTCTATTTCTTTTTCTTTTATTATATCTATATACTCAATCGAGAATATTTCCTTTTCTTTCTTTTTATTTTTCTCCCTTTCTCTTTCTTTTTCTTTTATTATATCTATATACTCGATCTAGAATATTTTCTTTCTTTTTCTTTCGCTTTCTTTTTCTACTTCTTTCTCTTTTCCTTTCTCATTTTTTTCTCTTTTTCTTTTATTATATCTATATATCTAATCGAGAATATTTATATTTCTTTTTCTCTTTCTCTTTCTTTTTCTCTTTCTATTTCTTTTTCTTTTTTGTCTTTTTCTCTCTTTTTATCTCTTTCTCCTTTTCTTTTGAAAATAATGCCACTGATTTTGTTGAGAATTCATAATCTACAAAATGAAATTATTTCCGGAATAAACAGATTTAATATATACTTAAATCATTATGTTTTTTTCTGTCGTAATCCATTATAAAGAGATAAAATTTATTTGACTTGATGACATAGAAATTCCGAGTAATTTACCACGTGAAGAAATATGAATCCTAATTTGTTTTATGGTAAAAAATTTTCGTTCTATATAAATCTAACTAACAGTTTGATTTTTCATCAGAAAACTACTTAAATCTAAATCAAATTTTTTTTGGATATTTATGAAAAATTCATAAGGAAATTCGGATTTTTTAAGATTGCTATCTATATTTACTAATATTAATCATTAAGTTTGATATTATATTTATGATTTTTCAAAGTTTTCTCAAGAGAAAAAAAAGCGCGGCTTATAACTTCTGAAAGTTATGCTCTATTCTGGCAGAACTTTTACTAAATTATATTTTACTATATTTCAGGCAACTTCATTTACTTAAATTGTTTTCAAAAGTGGAAAATTTAAAAAAATGTTTTAATAGGTAAATAAAAAATCAAGTTAACTTATCATCATTGACATTTTTCAATTTCTTTTAACTTCATTTCTTTTTAGTCTATCGATCAATAACTTGTGTTATATTTAACAGGAATTCTCAGCAGTCTTTTCCAGTGTTTGTTAAATGTTATGCCTGATATTCGTGTTAAATATAAAATAAAATATTGATCAATAAATATATCGATAAGAAATTAAATAAAAATTTTGAATTACAGATAATCTTTGATATAATTTGAAAATTCAAAAAAATCTCAATCTCATTGGAAAATTGAAAGTGTATAAGAAGGAAATAGATTTAGATTCATTCGTTTATGTCGTTCATAACAGTGGTGTAATTTTATTTTGAGGCCCTTTGAAAGCTGAACATTTTGAACGAATGAAATATGAAATTTGAAACTATTTTTTTTATTTTTTAAACCAGGAAAATATTATAATTTGTATTTAAAATGAAATATGATGTTAGCACTGTGATTTTGGGGAGGGGTGGAAACAAAGTTCAGAACTCAGGAGCCTGCTCGTTTATGGATTCATTGGGTTCTTGGAATTGAAGGAAGGTACTGCACTATTTTACAATAGTTGTCCCATAATATTTATTTCATGTCCTTACCTCATTTTGTTTCAAAGAATCCAGTAATCTGCACTATTTTACAATAGTTGTCCCATAATATTTATTTCATGTCCTTACCTCATTTTGTTTCAAAGAATCCAGTAATCTCATACAATGTTCCACAGAAACGATTAGACCCATAATGGAAAGATAAATTTTGTGCCAATAAACAACTTCGTCCATTGTTTTAAAAAATAAATGCATCTTTTTTTGCACTTTCAATACACACATCGAACCTATTTAAAGTTTGAGAATAAATTGAGAACATTTCTTCACCAATACTTCTAATCATTCCATTTACCAGTTTAAACTACAATGACAAATGTAAGCTTTACAGAGGAAAACTTGAGCTCCTAGATAGTTTGATTAATCTTTTCATGTTCAACAATTAATTTTTGTGTTAGAACCGCCGTGGTCCTCTAACAGAATTTCTCTGGCTTCAATCTACACAAGCACACGTCACCATCTTGTGGGTCTCTAGGTGCTAGTTCCTTTAGAAAGTTCTTATTTAATTTACGAAAGTAAACCCTTTCATTAATTGCACCGTGGAATTTCATAAAGTCCTTTGACTCACGATCAAATAAAACTTCTTGCTCCATATTTCAAGACGAGACGAGTAAGTAACCAACATACTACAATGACAAATGTAAGCTTTACCACTCACATCACTATCACTATAAAAGGCGCTAAAATGTGATTATGAATCTCCTAGGTAAATAACAGGGAAATTCCTATCAGGGTTTTACAAGAAAATACATGCACCAATGGTCATCAGGTGTATTTATCACTTTTTAAATTGAAATATAGGTGAGGAAGTAGCCATAAAACTTTCAAACAATTGTGATAGATTTCTGTAGAGGATCCGCAGATA
>CAUHTR010008044.1:78855-94146 GCA_959609185.1 Schmidtea polychroa
GAGGATCCGCAGATATTTGGCGAACATACTTAACCACGAGGGATTTATTGTAATACTAATTTCATGGCCTCATACCAACACAGTTGAAGGAGTGTGAAGTAATGCAAAAAATCAAATGAAGAAACCGTATGGAATTCATTTGCGAATTTATGTATCGTCGCAGGCACGACTCAGAGGAGATTCTTATTTGTATATTACTATTTTGAATCATATTTCATTAATAAATTAACTAATAAATGTTTTGGATATATAACTGGTGTGTCACGTATATATGATGTTCTTAAGTACCATTAAAATAATTTTTGAGAAAGTGACAAGATAAATTAAGCTACTTATGACAAGTTTAAAATCTGGTACTGTGTAATAGATAAATCGTAAATGTATTTAAATGTACAATTAATGATATACGATAATGTTAATGAGAATAATATTGGAAATTATCGAAATAATAAATAATTATAAAATTTTAATTAAAAAAATTAAATGGAAGATTACTAAATCATATTACGTTAAGATTAGCTTTCACACTTTATCGATTCAATTAAGAAAAATAAATAATGCAATTTATAGCAGAGTACCAATACCGTATTTTATTGACTTTTCTATATCGGTCAGAAACGGTTTTTTGGGTGTAGATCTTATAAATTTCACGTGCATATTTATTGAATATATTTACCGACTTGTGTGCATATGGAATCGAATTCACAATATGTATAAATATAATATCGTTTCCAGAGGAAAATGATGCAACAACGGACATCGGTAGTACTAAATCAAATGGTCAATAAGAACCAAACGAATATTGTTTGCAATAAGCCACCACAAATACAGGGTTTAAATATCGGAAAGCAAGTCTATCCCATAAATTCAGTTTTAGTGGCTGTGCCTCAAAATCAGTACACTGATTCCAATTTTATCCAAGCGTCTAACGCGGTAACTCCAAACAAAAATATCAACGTTCAACAAACAGGTAAACTATATTTATTGTGTCAAAAATCAATTATGTTTACAAAAACCACTTTAAATGAAATTAATTCATATTTTTATATTCTATATTATTTAATGCATAAATATAATCAATTTGTAAAGCACTCATAAATCTATAAATTTATATTAAGTTAATTGAATGTTAGACAATGAAATATCTTTTTACCAATCGACAAAATTTCGGTTCCACTTAAAATTTCCTTTGTTTTCATGTCTATCCACTATATAGAGATGCGACGAAATTTCACGTATTTTTAAAAAATTCCTTTAAATGAAATTAAAATAAATTTTAAACTATTAGAATATATATATATATATATATATATATATATATATATATATATATATATATATATATATATATATATATATATATATATATATATATATATATATATATATATATATATATATTAATATTCTTTATATGAATTATTTTTATAACCAATTGGTAAATATGCACAAGATAAATAAATTTTTAAAGAAACAGTTAATTAAAAATGAAATCCTTGTTTTTCTTTTGTACTTGAGGAAGACAGTTTATTTCGCTTTTTTATTAAAATTTATAATAACTTTAGCACTTTAAAATCAATAAAAAATTTTAAAATCAATAATCGAGACTTGACCTTGAAAAAAATGGGAGTAGGGGAATCTGTTGCTAACCGGTGCGAGGTAACAGAGCCCCCTTACCCTTACCTCCCATTGTGTTTCAAGGTCAAGTCGCGATTATTTTGAAAATCTCACTCCCGCGCTACAGTGAGATAAAACTAAAAAGTAAAAATTCTCTTTTAAATCAATATTTGCACTTTTTAACCAATAAATTCACACACACACATATATATATATATGAAATCCTTGTTTTTCTTTTATACTTAAGGAAGATAGTTTTTTTCGCTTTTTTATTAAAATTTATTTATTAAGTGTCATTAACCTCTAAGTGGTTTATTTCGTCAAACGAAATGCGCTCCTCAGTGGCGAGTTTAGTTATCCGCTAGCGTATATATACGTCTTGGGCATAGAGTTACAAAAAATAAACTAATATCTTATTGGATGATATTTATTGAGATAATATGTTAACAAAAGTAATATTTATATATTTTTATTGATCTTATACGTTTTGTAATGCATATGTTGATTGTGGTGTTTATAAATTTCATGATTATAATTGCAAACATTATAATAAGCAAAAGAAAATATTTATATTGAATTACAAACTTTAATATAGCTCTCTCGAATATATTATTATTTAAACAAAGAGAAATTACAATTCAAATTTACAATTTACAAAAAAACAGGTAATAACAAATTTTACTTAAATAAGCAAACGCATTTCCAATATCATTTGTATTTTTCAAAAACAAACTTAAATAAATTAAAAAAATGCCTTAACGCAGAATCAATATACCAAACATTGTAACTCATAATAATAATAATAATAATAACAATAATAATAATTTCATTATCTACCACATCATCCTCCGTTCCTTCATTAATAACATTATTATCATTATCAGTAAGAGTTTAAATAATCGATGTTGATTTGAGAGATGTTCAATGTCAGTTATCGTTTGACAGTTTATCTCTTTGAGACAGGTGAAAAAAGGGGTTAATTTGATCCAATGAGGTCCAGCAAGTGACAATCGACGGAGGAATTTGACGGATGCTTGTTTACCGATTTTTTGGACACATTTTCAAAGTGATTAAAGATGCTTGAATCACAGCGGCGAGATATGCATTGTCAAGTAGGGTATCCCGGCTGATAGTACTCTGTTGGCTTTCGAACATATAATTCTGAACAATTTTCAATTTCGGCGAATGGGGAGCAACGTTCTATGTTTTTTTTATATAATACTTATATAGATTTTGTTAAGGCCGTGTAACGGCTCACTACATTGATGATGTATATATCCGTCATAGCCACTTAAGAGGTTAAAGCTCTAAAGTTTGCACTCTAAACAATCTTGGAAAGTATTTTATGAATTACCCAAAGATAAAAATCGCAATGAAGCATCGATCCCTTTTTTTCTAGGATGTTTTAAATATATTCAAATGTGAATCAAGAGATTTGAGATTTTTTCAATTATATCAATGAAATTTTTATTGGATCTCTATATGACAGGATTTATTATAGTAAAAGCAGATTATAAAATATGAAATATTAAGATTTGAGCCAGTACATAAAAAATGCTTGTTAAGAATATTCAATACCTAAAAAACTAATGAATAATTCATCTGCATAATAATTATATTCTTTAATGAACTCAAAAACAAAATTCCTATTTTCATTTTGATTCTAGAGAGAACTTTTGGAAATTTGATACCGTTTCAATATTATTCTAAATGACAGTTGTTTTGTATTTTTTATCTTCTAACGTTTTCCTTTACTGCTCATCATGGTTTTTATTTTTTGTATTAAATCCTATTTATTAATATTTTTCTGACTAAAAATAATTTTAATGAATAAGAAATATCAAAAAATTAAAAACTAATTCTATGCAGCTAGAAAATGTTTCTCTTATCAAGTGATGTTTCTTGATAAATAAACAGCTCACGGTAAAAGCAAAATCGAAAATTTGTGTTACATCGAATTAATTTTTAATTTTTTGTCACAAGGAAAATAAATGAAATATAATCGTAAAAAGAAAACATATCAAAGTTAACCAAAAAAATAAAGATTTTATTAATTGACTAATCACTCTTTTTCATAATTAGATAACTTTAAAAGATGATCTATGAATGAATATTTCCTTATCGTTCTTGCTAATTAGTTAATTGGTAAAATCCTTTAAGGTATCTGATCTCAATATTATTTGTTTCTTGATCTTGATACATTTTTTAATGTATTAATAATTATTAATCGAAGTATAGATTATATTTAATTACACCCAACTCTTTTTTTACATGGTAGATACGCTCCTCAGAAATTCATGTAAAAAGATAAATTTCCTATAGTAAAATTAGAAATATGTTACACATTATTCGTAAACCGTGTAAAATATACTAAAAACTGTAAAAGTAATTAATCGCCACTACCTGACAATAATTGTAATTGTTTGCGACAAACTGGACCAAAGTTGCTGTCATCACTAGATATATATATATATATATATTTACATCAGTCAAACTTTCGTCCGGTAATACTGTTTTTGAAATGCCGAATTAGTAACTACATACATTATAGTAGTCCGTAAGTACTGATTTATGTGGTTAAAACGTGGATTTTGAACCGTGTAACAAAAGGCGTGTAAAAAAAGTTAAGAGTTAAAACATAGCTCATAACTTGCCATATTAATGGGAAACAGGTTTTAACTCCAGAATTAACATTTAAAAAGACTGTATTGAAAATTTTGATTTATTGTCTTATAAGAAAAATAAAAGTAACACTACTTTTGGAAATTTAATGGAAGTTAATCAAGCATATTTGATATTTTTTACCGCATGCAGAATAATATATAATTGCAAATTCAATTTCTAGTTAGTGATTTATCTTTAAATTCGACTAATTTCATTATTAACAATATGAATCAGTTGTAAATTAAGTTCATTGTTTATAGGTGAAATTTCTATATAAATTTTAATTTAAGTTCTAAAATGTTAATGATACGAGTTGGAAGACATCACAGTTGTGAAGTTAATTAGTTTATTCATTATTGTCTTTTCATGATTTTTCCATCCTTTTCTAAATTTTTTTTGATTCATTTTCGAATAATTGTTGGGTGATTATTTAAATTGAAAATAAGTTTTCTTAATACTGAAAACCTTTGCTTATCAGATAATTAAAGCTAAACGTTAGATTTCCAATAAAATATTACACTTTAAGTTTACCTTTTTATTTGATGGGAATTTTTCCAACTTTCTTCTGTAATTATAAATTTATAATTTTCTTGATTATAAACGGGAAAACGGCATTTTTAGAATCATTTACCCATCTAATAACTGGGTAATTTTACTTACGGTTTTTGGTAGATTACGTGATTTAGTTTCTCCATAATTTTGCAATATAATGTATAGCATGGAATAATGTATAGCATCGAATTCGTGTTTATAATATATTTAAAACAATATTTCACAGAACTAAATATCGACCTAATAATTTCCAATCTTACAGAAATTAATGGTAAGTTCTGTTTTACAGGCTTTTAGGCAACTATATTCTAATACAAACTATGAAAATTCCCTGTAATAATTAAGCTACTTTAAATGGTTATAGACATCATTAGTCGACAAAAGCGTTTTACTGTGAAGGTATGAAAAGTATTTAATCATATTTGATGTGTTAAATCGAATACTCTACTTATTTTCAACATATTTGAGAGTTTAATCTTAACTAGTGCAGAAAACCCTGAAAAGTAATTAAAATAATAATTATACCGTAAAATGTGTTGAATTAACATAGTTACATTGTATTCCGATTGATTCTATAAATACAGAGTAATACCAACAAGACATCTGTATTTATCTCGTAAAGCTCACAGTACCCTTGTTGAGAATCATTTAACTATTATTAGAAAATTTTAAACGAGTAAAGGGTAATATAAGCTATTTACCGCAAAGTATATATTGAATAAAATGAAATAATTTTCGATTATAAAAATAATGTTTATTATCGAAAATTATTTCATTTTATCTAACATATACTTTGCAGTATTTACTTTTTTAACATTTAATTAATGCTACAATCAAGGAATCTTCATTTTATATTATTATTAGAAAAATTAACAAATTACAACTAAAAAATCATTAAAAATAAATATCTAAAAACATTATTTGATTTTCGTTATTGATTGTGTGAAAACATTTAAAATTAATTTTATTGATTTTTAAGCAATAATTATCACGAAAAACAAATTTTAATTCAATCAGAAATTACTATTTCTGTCGAATTATAGCGGTGAATGGTAAAGGAATTTTGACATTCTAATGTATCCATAGGTCATGGTTCATCAATGTCTGTTAATGAATTTATTATTGACAATTATTTTGTGCAATAATCATACCATTTTTATAAAAATAAAGTGAAAGATATATTTTATTTTTTAAAGATTAAAATGTTTTATAACTGTTTTTTTAGTTAATTGTATATTTAGTTTTATTGGAAAACTTGGTTTAGCTTTAGAAAGCACCCAATTGACAATTGAGATTTTTCTTTCAATTAATTTCTATACTCCAAATGTTATACTTTTTCAATTATAACTATTTCCAATAATGAATAAAGGTGTGATTTTACGAGCTTAAGAATAATTTTTAAGATAATTTTTCAAAAGTTAATGTGTTCGGAGAAAATAAACAACTGGTAATTCATTCATTAAATTTTGTCCATTTTAAAAGAAGAAATGGTATAAGATTTCCGATTTTTCTACATAATTAGTTCACAATAACCTGCATTTGTAAATAAATTTTTTAATGATGCACAACTTAAAATTCTAACTTAAAAAACCGGGTTTTGAAGTGGTAATTCTATAGGTGATAAAATGGCATATCTTAGTGAAAATTAATTTGTAAGTTAATGAAATATTTTCATATCAATTATTGCAAATTAGTTAAATTTCTACAATAGAAATATTCTTGTGGTCATATTACTTAACTATATTAGGGTAATATTTCTGTAAAAAATCTTAAAAATATCCTGGTTATTATTTAACAAATAAATTTGTGGCCAAATTTCCCATAGTCCCAAGCTCATTTCGATTCTTATTAACTATGATGACTTTTTATTATTATGACAACGGGTTTAGAATAAATTGATAAAGTATTTTGGTCAGTGATAGTTTTATATCGAAACGTGAATTTGACTAAGTGTCATATTTTTCTGAAATAATTTTGAATTTCTATAACTGATTTATAAAATAATATTTTTTTTCACCTAAAATAGTGATGAGCAACCTGTGCGCACTTAATTTTGGTGAATTGAAATTTTTAATTTCAAAAAATTAAAATATACAATGCATGAATTATAAAATAATTTAGGAATTGACGACGAGTTTCTAGTATTGGATAATATATCCGGGCCGGCTTGATAGGGTGTGCGAAGGTGCGACCGCACCTGACCCCGCACTTTGGAAAGTTTATATAATATTATTATTAAATACAAGGACAAAATTAGAAATTTACACAATATATTAAAATTTCCTTCAATTCAAACAGTTTCTTTAAAAGTTAAAATAAAGATACTAATGATTTCCATTTCTCAAAGTTATAATTGCATTGCAGTTTTCAAAATACTGATAGAGAATTGTTATATATGTATATTTTTATTTAAGTTATGCAAGTTGGTAAATAACTTATTGAAAAATTTTATATATGCAACAATGTGATGTCAATAATATTTTATATTAGTAATTTATTATAGCAGATTCCAATCACTTAAGTTGAAAAAAAGCAAAGCAAATTAATAAAAAAAAGCCCCGCGGTTAACCTCGGACACGGCCCCGCAAATGTTCAAGCCGGTGCTGAATATATCCCCTTAAAAAATTGGGTTACCCATTACTGATTTATTATATTTATTTCAAGATTTTTATTGAATTTAAAGAAAAATTCAAAAACAGCATTTAAAAATCATATTTTTTCTTAATTGATGATAAAAATAAAGTAAAATCTTATTTCATATATTTTTAAGTGTATATAAATACTATTATTTTTTACTATTACCAAATATTGTAAACAATCCTATAAATTGTTGATTTGTTTTTATCAACGAAATGGTTCTTCAAATAATTTTGTAACTCTCACTTTATTGGTAAATATAATATGCTTACCAGACAGATGTTATTTCAAGTATTTCATTAGAAAGAGATATGTATTTATTTATGACCGCATTGCAAATTTGTGCCAGAAGTTCAAAATTGTTGCGTACTAGTGTAG
Source organism: Schmidtea polychroa (assembly GCA_959609185.1). Lineage (NCBI taxonomy): Eukaryota > Metazoa > Platyhelminthes > Tricladida > Dugesiidae > Schmidtea > Schmidtea polychroa. The sequence continues at coordinate 86,704 of CAUHTR010008044.1, forward strand.
CGAGATTGTTTAACAAAGTCCAAAAATTACTGCGTCGTTTTTTCAAAAGATTGCTAAAATTTTACAACAGATTTCATGGTATATGGCATATATACTATATATACTATATGCCACATTTTAAATATAAAACCTTTCCCATGCAGTTTCTCGATGAGAATTAACTATTAAATCTTTTATTTATCATTAACAACTGAGGTTATATATCCTTTAAATTCATTGCTTACATTGATAACGAAATGCTAAACAAAACATTTTCCAAACATTTCATATAACCATAACTAATAAATATCCGCTTTATCTCATGCCTGACATTCTCTTATCAATTTGATAACATCGGTTGTCATGTAATATTTAATTGAATTCAACATTTTCACCGAACGGTAAATATATACATTTTTCAAATAATTTTTTATACATTTGATTAATTATTGAATATTCTGATTATTTCATATATTGATGGTTTATACATTTGACAAATTGTTCGTAATAATTGTGCGATTTGCTAATATCGGGAATTGAGTCTTTCAATGAGTTTTCGCTTGTAATTTGAATGTCGCTCTACATGTTTTTTGGAGTGATGTTAAAATTTAATTTTTTGATAATATCATTCAATGACCTTTTAGGTTTTGAGAATCTTCATTGGAGAATTAAGTGCATCAAATGGAAAATACAAAATCTTTTTTTTCAGATTCAAATTTGATTTTATGTTAACCTTGGGAATTATCGTCCTTATAATAAAAATATATTGCAAAGTGTTGAATGTACTTTTAATTTTTTTGAAACAAAACAATATTAATTAAACATGCACAAATTTTAATTTAATCCAAAATTATAAGCGGTTAACAGCTAAATTAGTATTTCTCAATTGCTGACTAATATTTATTATGTCTCTACTGGTTTGTGAAATATTTTGATAATCAATACTAGAATTAAAAACATGTAAAATTTCGTTTAACTTTAAATTATTTCTTTGAGAAAAAATACATTTTTTATTATTCCAAGAATAAAAGAAAAATATAAATAAATTCTAGCACGCCATTACATCCGCGACTCGAAAGAATAATAGAATTAACAAATAAATGTTGCACCAAAATTAAGAAAAAAATATTAAATTAATCCTAAACGATGTTCATTAAATAAGTAACAATAGTCAGTCCTTGCTGCAAATAATAATGAGAATTTTCGATTATATAATTATACTTTTTAATATAATTCAAATCATATCTATGACTGTAATCTTTTCAATTGAATATTTATTTTCTTTCGATTTTGTTGACTTTTCAGATATAAGGGAAATCATAACAAGTATCTAATAACTAAAACAGAAATAATTAAATCCTGTGTCGAATGCTATAAAACCTCTGAGATCAGAAAAAGATTATATATAAAAAATATAATAAACTCGACTTCAATCCATTTTGAGTGCTCTCAAAGAATTTCATGTTCGAAAAATATTGAATTAAGAGCTATCTTATTGTTTTATCAGCTTTCTATATCTTCTGATTTTCGAGATATTTTTTGTTCGACATCAGACATTGGAAGTGTTAATTATTAAATAAGATGCTGTACTATTCAAAATGTTTATTATACTCTTCAAAATAGTTTTACATCGTTAAAAAGTTGACAACTTATATCTGAACCGTTTTTACTTATTAAACATTTTTCATTATTAAAAGCGCTTTTTATTATCAGTTATTCCACAAACTTCCAATGGAGTTTTTCTAACAGCGCGACTACCAATTGCTCCCCAATCATCAATTATATCATCTCCTGCAACGCGGGATACTAACAAAGAGACGTTGATTCGTCAAAAACGTAATTTTAAAACTCCTAACAACGTTTCACCAGCAATGAACTTTCTTCCTAATGCCAACGCCAATAACGAAATGAAACCAGCACGTTCTCGTCGATACAATAATATGCGAAAGGTTTTGTTAGATGATCACAATACGGTGTTACAGCCAAATGTTACGAGACCATTCACTGATATGAATGATATTGTTCAGAGATTACTTCCATATCATATTTTCGATGAAAATAAAGATCAGAAAACAACTGATGGTAATTTCCATTTTTAAGTTACCATTTTAAAACGACAAATTCATTTTTTATACAGTCGACAAAATTCTTCAAAATGCTTTTACTGAATTAAAGCAAAAATGTGCCAATCTGAAACGAATTTCGTCAGCTCTTTCAATGAACGAATTACTGGTAAATTTTGTTGATTTTATTATTCCAATTAAAATACCTATCCAATTATTATTTGAACGTTTACCATTATAATGTTTTTATATCATAAAAATTAATAATAAATAATAGTTAATAGTGTAAATTTTGTTTTACGGATGTCTAACATTAAAATAAGATAAACATTTCAAGCTTTGTGATACCCACTGCAAATCCCAATAGTAGACTAGTTTCGAGCTTTTGGCTCTCATCAGTACTGTGCAGGAGACGCGAAGATTTCTTTTGCTGATTCAACTCTATTGCATACTTTACCTGCTACACTGGAAATCACATCACTCGCAAATTAGCTAAATCACAGAAAAAATATCTGCAGACTTGTAAACATGGCGTATGAAAAATCATTTTCACCTCTGGAGACACCGTCATACACAGAAACTGTTTACAATTGCATCCGTGAACCTTTAGCATTTTTAACTTGTAATGGTGTAAAATATTTTTTACGGATGTCTAACATTAAAATAATATAAACATTTCAAGCTTTGCGATACCCAGTGCAAATCCCAATAGTAGACTAGTTTGGCTAATAATTGATAATAAATTGAGCCCTTTAACAATTTATAATTTTGATATTAATGCATTTATCGATCACAAATATTTTTAATTGATTTCGATATATAAATAATAATGTTAATATTTTCTTTTAAATAAATATAAAAAATAACTTTTTGCTGTAATGTATTTATTGATAAATGATAACAAATAATAATCATTAATATTTATTAAGTGCAATAAATTGAGTCGTGGCGTGTTTCATGATTTATTTAATAACCAAATTCAAATTCTCAATGTTTTTTTTTAATATTCAAACAGCTAAAACATTTATAATTTTGATATTAATACAGTTATCGACCACAAATATTTTTAATTGATTTCGATATATTTATATATAATTGTGAATGTATTTACGTATGTTTGTTACAATTTCTAACTACGGAAATTTTAAATTGTATACAATATAAAAATCGTTATTATTACAAAAAAATCACTTTGCCCTATTTAAATTCTTAGGTTAAGTTTGTTCAATTCAGATCAGCACTAATGTAGGTGACAATTAACAAAAATCCGGTAATGTATTTTATTTTTTGTCTAATCGTTTATACATCATGTATCTGACTGTATCTGTCTATCTGTTCACTATTATAATCAATAAGCAACGACAAGCTAGACTTGCAGAGATGAGAACTCAAGAGCTATTAAAATTCAGGGAAATTTTTAAAGGTGGAGGTTTTCGCATGACACTGATGTCAATTACAAATTACATCCACATGTAAAAGTTGGGAAAATGTGCCCGAGCATCACCAATTAGCCAGATAGTAAATAATATTGTTAATATTTTAACAGTTATTTTAATTAATTGATGATAATTTTTAAAATCCGAGTTTCTTAAGGTTTTTTTAACATTGTAGTTGTGACATGCATTTATACAAGGAATATAATGTGAGGGTGGTATGCAAATGTGGCTTTTTGTCTATGGTAATATATAGATGGTCCATTAATCAGCATGTCAATTATTTATATTTCTCTCTGAGATATTCAAGTTTTTTGAGAATGAACAATAAAATCTCAGCACGAATTTTTTTCATAGTTGCTCAAAATATATTAAAAGCAAATGATATTTTTGATCAATTTTCCAGCGTGATAAAGCTTCAGAAAACCTCATAATTAAACGAATGCATCTCGATCTCGAAAAGGATGTTTTTGAACAGGAGAAATTATTATACATAAACAATGTTGAGGATAACTCTGTACCGATAACTCCTTTGCAATTCAATGAAGAAGGAAACGCATGTCCGGTAATTATAGAGATTCCTGATTCTCCGGTTGTGCATGTCGATGAAAGTCCTGTCCAACAAACTGATGACATCAATCCATTATCCGATTCCATCTTGATTCCTACATCCACCGCCTCTTCATTCGTTGAATCGATTGAGGAGGATAATAATGCTCTCATAGAAAACTCCTCAGACAATATTTTGGATTCGCTGTTCAGTTACGATATCCAAGATATTTCCATAGATGTAAGATCGATTGCTCATGGGGTTTGGTTTATAATTTGTTAGAGTATCGATTCTCCCGGTTCAGGCAGCGAATGGGCCAATCAGTATCAAGATTCAGCCTCAGGCGGTGAAATTGTCGGAAATCCTCAATCAGAAGATCCGGATTTAGAACAGCCATTAAAAGCATTTTGTCCTAACGAAGAGAAAAGAAATTGGAAATCTTGTACAGATTTGAAATAGATTTAGTGAAAAATGTATTTTAATTTTGGAAATTTTACAATGTAATTTTTTCTATATTATATTTAATGAAATGAAATAAATATATGAAATGTTTGTTTTTTTTAAATAATTTATTGATTATTAATAATTTTAAATGAAAAAGGCACTATATGATCGATAATGAAATGTGAAATCCACTATATAATCGATAGTGAAATGCACAAGTGTTAAATTTGAATGTGGGGGCTTGATAAATTTATAATTGTTATGGATTTGAATTGAAATATATTTTTTGAAAGTAATTTGTAAATACTACGTGAGAGACCAGAATAAATAATAAAATTCGTCGTGTTTTTATTAATTCAAAAAACTGCAGATTTGGAATTTAAATAAAAAATGTATTGACAAACTTAGTCTTATTCTTAACATGGTGACTATTGATTTTACAAGAATGTAGGTTGATCTCAGCAGTGTCCAGGTGGTCATTGATTTAGAAACATTCTTAACAGACTGCAGCCGTCATTTATTCTTTGTAGATTAGAATTCCATTGAAACATAATTGTGAATTCCTCATGGAAAAAGAAATATTGCCAATCTATTGAGCAATTTCATAAACAGGTCAAGGATTTGAGAATAAATTGCGAGAAGCATTCAGGCCTAGTTTAAAAATAAAACGTACTTTGGAAAAATTTTCTGTTAGATAACGGTTCATGAATAGATTCCAAATGGGGAAATGGTAGCTTATTGACAACGAAAGAATGAATTATAATAAAAGTAGAAATTGATAACCAAATTGAAAAAGTTAGAATATATATATATTATAATAATGGGTAACAAATGGGATATTGGTATGATTTGTCAGGTTTAATAAATACTACAGAAATGTTCATTTTACATTTTAAAATACCAAGACGTCAACCATAACATTTGAAATTAAAATTAAAGTAATAAACAATTTAGAAGAAAATGGAATTATCAGACCGTCTGATTCAGACGAATTGTGAATGCCTATGACAATTGGTTTTAGTACGGAAGGAAAAACAGATGAAATGTGTAGATCTTTGATTGTTGAATAAAGTTTGAGAAAGGAAAACATTTCAATGCCATATATTTTGAAATATTGGACATTTTAAGTGGATCTAAATATTTTGGCTCTGTATATTTGGCATGTACATCTGAAACAGATCATTTTTTTCAATTGTCGCAGCACCGCTAACGTTTCAAATTTTAGTGATAATGGTTTAGGGCAGTGGTTCCCAACCTATTTTGGCCTAGGGCCACTTTGTTTAGGTGGAGGATACGAAGGCAAAATTTTTAAAACAACAAAAACGGCGAAGAAGAAACCTTATTGTGAGTTAATACCCTAGATGAAAAAAACCAATGATACTTTTTTTATATGACATAATTTACAATAATATTTTAACAATTGGCAAATTCCTGATTAGTAACTTTAGTTTAGTAAATTAATTTACAGAGATAAATATTGGTTTTTAACTTTTATAAAGAAAATTGTGGATTAAATAGAACACCAATAAAGTCCAGAGATAGTGATTTTCGAAATAAATTCATTATCATAGTTTAAAATATATTTATAATTTCAATAAAAATATTCACAGGCATTTGGATTTAATGTGAATTTTGTGGCTGAATACTAGAAGCCAGTTTTTCAATGTCAGGTTGAAGTTTAGTTGTTGCCAGAATCATAAGTCCATTCAAGTTCGAATCAGTAAGGCGTGAACGATTCTTGCTTTTAATCAATTTCATTGCAGAAAATGACTGCTCGCATCTGTATGTGCTACCAAAACGACAAACATAACGTTGTGCAAAAGATCGCATATGTTCAAAGTCACTCTCTGGAGCAGGTTCCAAAATGTATCATATCATCTGCAGTTGGAATAACCGGAAGCTCGGCGAATCGACTTTTCAAAACTAGAGTTACACTTCAGATCTATAATTTCAAGTTGCAAATGCATCATCTAGGAGCCACATTGTCAGACTGATCTGCAAATTCACTGAATCGTGACTGAAAAAGCTGTCAAAAGTTCGACAACCATACACCTATATTTGTCTTCATCAAAGTCATTACCTGTCATCCTTTCTTTCATGTGTGAAAATTGTCCAATTTTTTTTTGGATAACTGATTGGAAATAATTGTAATTTCATTTTGAAAGAAGCAATACAGTTACACAGATTTGCAAACAGATTGTTACTTGCTTGCAACTTCAAATTTAGATTGTTGAGATGCCCTGTAATGTCCACCAGAATGCTAAATCATTCAGCCATTCATTATTTGAAAGATATTCACGTTCTATAGGCAACTCATTAATTTCCGCCAAAAATTCCAAAATACTTCCTTTTACATCCCAGAATCGCGACAGAACTTTACCTTTTGACAACCATCTGACCTCACAGTGCAGAAGAAGTTCACCATATTCAGCATCTAATTCCTGAAATAAACTGTCTAAATTCTCGCCTATGCAATGATTTTGCACGGATTTGTTCACACACTTCACTACTACATCCATAAACGTGCTTCATATTCATGGATTTCCCACAAAGCGACTCCTGGTGAATAATGCAGTGATATTTTAAAAGTGGACGAGCAAGAAATTTTTCGAGCAAAGGACAAAACATCCTACATGTCTGCCTGTTAGAGCTAGGTGGCAACCATCTGTGCAAATGCTATCCAACCTTTTCCAATCCAATTTATTTTTTCTGCGCATGATTTTAAAACCTCAAACAAATCTGTGCCTTTGGTTGTCCCTTGTATGGACTCAAGTCCAAGCAGCTCTTCGATAACCTCGAAAGTATTACTCACCGCGCGAATAAAAATTGTTACCTGTGCGGTATCGCTAATGTCAGTTGACTCGTCCATTGCAAGAGAAAAACTTGCAGTTTGATGTGTGAAATGCAATTTGCTCACTAACGTTATTAGCAAGTTCCTCAACCCGTCTTGTCATTGTATTGTTCGATAGTGGAA
>CAUHTR010008045.1:0-82487 GCA_959609185.1 Schmidtea polychroa
CCAAGCAATCATCATTTTATTATTAATATTATTATTATTATTATTATTATTATTATTTTTATTATTAATATTATTATTATTATTATTATTTTATTATTATTATTATTATTATTATTATTATTATTATTATTATTATTATTATTATTATTATTATTATTATTATTATTATTATTATTATTATTATTATTATTTAAATGAATGTGAACAAATAGATTTATTTTGGAAAAATAAATTCTTATTTTATTAGCATAACCGTTATTTAAGGTAATATTGGTCATTATATACTTATTACTGTGTATCCTAATGCAAAGTCTATTGGGACAATGTTGATTCAGCAAAATATCTCTACAGAAATTCTGTATTAACCATACAAAACGAAGAATTATTTGAAATTTTTTGAGATTTTCTATATTTTGGTTATGCTGTTGTAATTTCTTATGGCTCTATTTCTTCCATATTAATTGTGAAATCTTGTCTTTGATAAAAACATTCAAAATATTATTTAAATATTTAAATTTAATTAAAAATTAATTTAATTTTAAATGTTTTTTAAAATATTTTTAATGTTAAATTGAGACTAAGAATTGTTGCTTTTGTTTTCAAATGTATTGAATGGCTAAATTGGTATGTTAAATAACTTTGTTTTAAAAATTTGATTAATATTAGAATTAAAATTATTTATTATTATAATATTATAATATTAATAATAATAATAATATTTTCGTTTGTTTTATATTTTATATTAACAATCTTAATATAATTAAATTATGTTTACATGAAATATTATTTTAGTGACGCTTTACTGAAATAATGTCGTTAAATAAAAAGAAATCAGTCTTTTCTCATAATTTTCAACATAAATATAATTATAAAAGCAGAAATAACTTTAACTGGATTATATCGGTCTTACTGTTGTAAATAAAATATCATTAAAAATTTATTTGTTGAAAGCGAGGAATTTAAACAAAAATCTCATTGATTTTTATTCTTAGAATTTCAAGTAATCTAATAATTTATTGTTTGATTTATTATAGAACATGAGAAACAGTAATTTAATTATTCGGCTGTTATCAACAATGATGAGAAAGCCACTTAATTTTTTCATCGATGTAAATTTACAAATCAAAATAAAAAGCAAAATAACTGTTTTGTTTATCGTTAATTTTTCACTCATCACTGGTAACGAATCGAAAAATCTATTAGAAATTCAGTTAATTTCGATAATTGCATTGGCTTTTTCAGTTTTTCTGTCAAGTTTGCAAAATTGGATTATGTGGAAAACTCGAATATCTCTTAAAATTGCTTTTATTGTTTCAATTTTGAAGGCTTTACTTTTTTGATAAAATATTCACTATTTATATAATAATTTAATAAAAATAATAATAATAATAGTAATAATAACAGTAATAACAATAATAATAATAATAATAATAATAATAATAATAATAATAATAATAATAATAATAATAATAATAATAATAATAATAATAATAATAATAATAATAATGGTTTTGGCCGATTAATATTATTATGGAATTGTATTTTATTCTTTGTGCTCCGTGACAGTGTGCAGATGCTGAATTGTTGTGTTCCCGTCTGTGTGTGTGTGTGTGTTTAATTCATTGAATTGCTGACTTTTTCAGGACTGAATTTTGGATTATTATTCTTGTGATTTTGAATAATCTTTGTTATCGATTTAACTGGACTTTGATTAATTGATTTCGAAATTTGGAGTTGTCTTTATGTTTTGAGGATCAAATTGAAATTTATAAATCTGAGTTTTCCTTTATCATTTAAAAGCATAAATTGGAATTTTCTGTTATTCTGGAATTTTTTTGAAATTTTTAAATGATTTTCGATGTCAAAAAAGGTTAACCAATTTTGATACCTATGCATATAGCACAAACTTTAGTTATTACAAAGAAGATAAAATAGATGAAGAGTGGTATGCTAGGTTCTTTTAGTGATTTAAGCATTGACCCATTCAACGGAAATAATATCAATCGGAATTCACTGAGAAAGAGTGAGAAGCGGTCGGGGACAGGTTTACACACAACAGCTCGGCCGAAACAATAACATTGATAAATTTTTATGTTATTTTGGTTATAAAAATATATTAAATATAATTTTTCATATAAATTAATTAAATTAAATAAAATTGCTATCCCTTGAGTAAAAGAGGGGACAAATAATCGGAAATAGTAAAATAACATTTAAAGAAACCTGGATGTATCAAATATTTGTTAGAACTTTGACTGAGAAAACTATACTCGAGTTTAATTCAAGAGACACCATTAAAAATGTAAAATCAAAGATTCAAGAAAAAGAATTTATATCTCTAGGTCAACAAAGACTTAATTTTGCTGGAAAACAATTAAAATACAGCTTTACCTTATCACTATAATATTAATAAAGAATCAACAATATATCTGGTCTTAGGCCTTGCAGGAGGAGCTCATGTGACCATTCCCAAATTTGAAAATAATTACAAAAGATGAATAGGGCTGAAAATTGCGTTAATTTTAAATTTAAAACAGAGCTCTAGGAGATGGAATTGATAACACTGAAAATTAAAGAAGAGAAGCATCTGAAGATATATATGAAAAGCTGATGGGAGAATTTTAACAATTGAAGCAGCACGCTCTGAAGTTGGGACGAGAAAGAGAAGTAAAGGAAATTGAAGCAGATTTGATTCGATTAGAAGAAGACTTTAGCAGAATTGGTGATCTGGTCTTCACAGCAGAAGGAAGAAAGTTTCAAAGTGGAATTGCTGAAGACCGCAGAAAGATCATTTAAAAGTGAAAACCATAAGGAAAGACCAAAATTATTGCTGGAATTGCAACCTCTTAAATTTCCAGTCTTTTATCGAATAAATGAATGTTCAGGGTGGCGAGCAATCGTAAAAACTTTTATTGAAGATACGGATGAGGATTGCGAAAAGAAATACTTCAATCTGTGGCAGTATTTAGAAGGAGAGGCTCTAAGATAAATTGCCAACATTTGAAGCTGCAATGAAGCGGTTAGATCAACGATATGACTGGGCCGAGAGAACTTATTTGGTGATGATGGAGTCAATGTAGCGATTTCATCCTATCACAAAGGATATAGGACATGATTTCAGAGTTACTCAAAAGCTTAGTTCTCATATTGAAAACCTTGAATAAAAGGAAGAGTTAAAGGATGGCATGCTCTATCAATGCCTCTTGAGAAAATTTCCAGAGATAATGATTGTACTTCGACCAACTGGCGATTTGTCTGTTTTTGAGTTCCTTTTTATACTTTTTCTGAAAGCCCAATTATCTACAAAATTATGATTATTGTAAACAATTATCTCTTGGGAATCTCGGGAACACTTAAGGATTTTCAAATTACTTTAATTTGTTTGTCCCATATTGACACTCGGGTGAATTCTCTTCCTCATCTAATCGATCGGGTCTCACAGCGCTTTGGGTTTCCCATTGGTTCGGGTTTTCTATTAGCTCGGACTTCTCATTACGGATTAATTAATTTTAATTTCGCTATAACTTTTCCTGTGAACCCTTCATTAAATTTTCATTATAATTTCTGAATTTTTCTTTCAATTTGGCGTTCAATCATACCCGTTCCCACGGTTAATATTGATTTTGAATTTTTGGTAAATTTTAATTAATTTTGTACTTTAATTGATTTTAACCATATTTGTTATACCTTACTTTATATATATATATATTTTTTTTTGGTTTTTGTACTAACTCCCAAAACATTTCTATTATTTTATTACAACAATTAATAAACGACATAAAATAAAATAGTACAAAATAATTTTACAAAAATCTAACAAGCTATAGAAAAAATGCTAAAAACAATAAAACTAATTTTAAAGTTTATAAAAATAACAGCAAAAAACTTTACATTTTACAATAAAATAAAGATTCAATTAAAAGGCAGACAATTTCATTAAAAAAGATTACAATCTTCAGATTCAAATGCAGGATGTTTTCTGAAACTGGTTATTATTATTAATATTATTATTATTATTATTATTATTATTATTATTATTATTATTATTATTATTATTATTATTATTATTATTATTATTATTATTATTATTATTATTATTATTATTATTATTATTATTATTATTATTATATTTACTTTATTTTATTGTGAAAAGAAAACTTCAGATTCATTCGGAATTTGTAACAATACAAATAGGAAAATAATTAAATCTGATTAGAAAATAATTCTTGTTTCAAGCCAAATAATTTGACACGACAGAAATAAAATTGAAAAACTAAAATCTCACCTTTCTCAGTGACAAAACTCATTCAATTATTTCTATTCTCTGAAATGAATTTGTCATCAGTTAATTGATCAAGTCCTTTAATAAAGATTTCGTTTAGTTTTTTTTAAAACGCATAAACAATTTTCAAATTTAACATTATTTTTTATTATTGAACTGATTTTCTATCTTAAAATTTTTCAATAACTTTTTTTATTATATTTATTATTATAGTAATGCTCTGGTAAGTGCTCTGAGTACGTCTCTGATAAGTAAATCTTTAAATCCGGGTAATATAAAAATATGTATTTTTGTCATAGTTTTCGGTGTTTCCATTTTTTTCGTTAAAATGATCCCATTTAAAGATGTTTTGTCTAGCTCTTTACTTTAAAGAAACTTATGTAGAATGCTTGCCAGATTATAATTACAATATGCACTTTGATGAAGGATCTTACCAAAGATATATTATTAAATATTAAAATTAATGAGTCAAATATACTTAAACCTGTTGTCCTTCATTTTTTAAGTTTCGATTCCCTATGGTTCAGACAGTGGTGAGCTATAGGAGGCTCGCGGGGCTCGCGTCAGCCCTTTGTTAACTTATTCTATGATTTGTGAGCCCCTTATTCTTCTTGGTAACTATTTAGTGAATTTTTACAAATGGAATACTTTTCTTTCTTTTATTGTATTGTTTGTTCTATTCCTGATTAATATAATATTGTTGTTTTTTGTGTAAAATAAACCATTTAATTAACATTATTTTGTTTTTTTATATGTCAGTCGCAGTGACACATTACTATGGTTACACATACGATTCTCGGGTGAAAAAAAGAGCGAGCCTCTTGTTAAAAATTTCATAACTCACCTCTGGGTTCAGAGTTTTCAGAGGTCAAGAGTATCCATCATATATATAATAATAATAATAATAATAATAATAATAATAATAATTCTTTTATGTGTAGACTAAAGTCTATTTTTCGTTAATATCTTTATATTTAAGTTATTTAAAATATGGACGGTCGTCAATATTAAAATACAGAATCATTGATGCTAAAAAATTCATTAAAATTAGGTTTCAATATTCTTTGTACATATTTTTATATTTAGCATTGCATTTTCAGAAAAACTATCAGCTATATGTATATATATATATATATATATATATTATTTTATTGACGTCTTAATAAATGTTTGGAAATTTTGAGATGAACAATTTTTAATTATTTCTAAAATGCAAATTGAAGATAATACGAACTAGCATTAAATTAAAAAAATTTTAATGGAAATAATATCGGTTGTTTTAATTTATAAAGTATTTTTGAAAACTAGATGTTAAATTAAGCAAAAACAAACAAATTTCTTTATTTAATACATAATTTCAAGAGAAATATCTACCTCCAAAATCCTCTTCTTTGACTTTTATACCCTTTGTCTATTTATTAAAATCAGAGTTCAACCAATGAAGGTTTGATCCAGGCGTCTTAATTTGGTAAAACAAACAACTGTTTGTTGATATGTTGATAAGTATATATTTGTTCAGAATCTTCTGTGTGCCCTTTGTTGTGAAACTCAAAATTAATTTTTAATGCTTAAATGCAAATGCAGAAATACAAATAAATGAGAATATTCATGGCTACTTACGAAAACAAATTTGTCTTAATCTGCCATTTCCCTTTGCAATTTATGGTGGTAAAAATATAATGGGTCAGCAAGATTAAACCTGAAACTTTCTTGACCCGATTAAACAAAATCATAGAAAAAATACCGTATTTACCATATTTATTTGATTTACCACTATATTACTGCTTGTTAATTTATAGGTCTATTTTAACGGTAAAATCATGATATCTTAAATTTATATATTGAGATTTTTTAGACAGCGTTATGGCTCCCACTAAGAATAAGAAAAGGTACAGACCAAAATATAAATTGAAGATTGTGTTTGCAGAAGAGAACAGCAGCAGACAAGCTGAATGAGAATTTGGAGTTTCTGAGAAACTTGTTCGGAACTGACGCAAGACGAAAGACTCCACAATTAATGAAAAAAAAGAAAGCAAACCGTGGGCATAAGCCTAGATGGCCAAAACTGTAAGCGAGAGCTCAGTGAATGGGTTTTAGCACAATGGACAAACGGAAGACCTTTGTCATTGCTTCAGTTTTGACTCAAAGCCAGGACGATGGCCAGGGGTATGAATTTGAACGATTTTATAGGGGACTATCATCGGGTTTTCGTTTTATTCATAGGAATGACAGTATGAGGTCATGTACAACCATCTGTCAGGCACCTGTTGATTTGGAGGGAAAATGACGAGTTTCCGGAGCTTTGTTAATGGATAAATTGACAAACATGGCGTTACCCTTGACCGAATCATCAATATGGATGAAGCTCTTCTCACATTTGATATTCCTCTTGACTGTACAGTTAACGCGAAAGGAGAGAAAAACAGTTTAAATTCGAACTACCTGTAACGAAATGACACNTTTTTTTAGAATATTTAGAAGAGTCATAGGTTGCAATATCGGTTTGATATGTGTATTTATTAAATCATAACATTTTTATTTAGGCGATAATAGTGACTATAGACCGGTGGGACTTATATATGTAATTTTGAAAATGTTTCCGTTTTTATGTAATGTGAGTCTTATATAACGGTGCGACTTATAGCCCGGAAGAAAATGTACATAAATTCAGACATACAATTTTATTTATTAATGCAATCATTTAATAATATTAAAATCTGTTATTCTTTCTTCATTGAATTGTTTTTATTTTCAGTTGTATTTTATCTTCATTTTTCTCATACTAAATAAGTAAAAATACTGATTTATAGTTTGAAAATAAAATACAGGAAATAGATAATAATTTGTAAATGCAGTTCTATTTATTTAACTTCGAAAAGTTTTTATTATTTAAATTTATAATTTGAAATATTAAAAAATCAACTATAACTCACTCTTAATGTTTTAGATATAATCACTTTATTTCTTTAATCCGAAGTTAATGAATAGTTATGAATTTATATTGAAATGAGGAAATAACACTAGATTTGACATATCAATGTTTTCTAAATTAACCGACTTTCCGTGATTGAATCGATCTGACATTTTAAGAGAATGCAGCGTACTCGACACCAAATATACTTGCCAAATTTTAGCTCAATCCAATCACGGAAAGTAGGTTAATTTGGTCTCACAGAATTTGCGTGGCACATAAATCAGCGAAGTTAATATATAGACAGAGTAAATACAATGTCAATCGAAAAGAAATTAGTGGTGAAAATTGAAAAAAGTTCTTATAATAATAAAACAAATGTTTTTTTAAAAAACTTTTTGATAAAATTTCTATTAACCAATGTGTCTTATCAAGCTAAAGGGTCATTTTATATATGATTTTTCCAGAGTTAGAAAATGTTTATTTTATTGTTCAATCAACAAACGTTCATTTCATAGGCAACTTGTGAAAGTTTTGACAATTAAATTTTAATAATTTGTGAAGTTTAATTTTTTCACTATTTTATATCAGGAGCTGCGTAATAATGTTTTAATATTAAATTTTGAAAATTAATAAAATCAAATTTTTAAAGATCAAATCTTTTTTGAATATTAATTTTAAAACCAATTTTGTGTCGAATTTAAACAATGTAACGAAAATTAAAAATAAAATCTGAAAATCATTTTCGTAAATGAGATCCGATTTGGGAACTGGAGTTTTGGGATGAAAAAGGAAGTAAAATTTATGGTTCATTATTTTATATTAAATACAGAATAAGCAGTATAATGTTATAATTTTTTATTGAAACAATAATTTATTGGACTTCATTTCAATTCATTAGTCAACATAATATTTATTCTAGCCATTATTATCTTGAATATCCGTCCATTTCGGTCATTTTAGTTTTTTCGTTTTAAATTTATCACTTATTTTAACTTACCACAAAATAATATTCCCCTGTGAATATAATTAATGGTCCTTAATTAATGGTTGTTAACTTTTTCTTCTTGTGTTTATTCTTAATTATTGAATAAAATATTTTTATTAATAAAAATACTATTAAAAAAGTAATTAGTTATTTAAGATATATATTTTGAAGAATTAAATTATTATTTGTCAATTTTCAATTTTCAATTTGTTTTACTAAATTTTTTTAACTTGTTTTAATTCAATTTCATAAAATCGAAGAAATATTTTGAAGTTTAATTAAATGTTTATAAATAAATATATATCAATTTGTTAAGTATTTCATAAAATAAATTTATAAATAGAAATAATTAGCTTTAAAACTTTATACATCGGTTCCGTTTAATAAGATACTTTTGTAGTTCTTTTTGGATTGTCATGCACTACATGTCTAGAATTAATTCAAGTTTACTTGTCATTTTATCTTAACGTTTTTTAATTTAATTTGTAAACAACATTTTTATATAAATTTTAATTTAATTTAATACTTATTTTTTTTTAAATTTTAACGATTTAAAATAAGTATTCGTAAATAAAAATGCTTTTTAAAAATGTATTTAAAATTACAAATAACGCTTTCAAAATACATTATTT
Source organism: Schmidtea polychroa (assembly GCA_959609185.1). Classification (NCBI taxonomy): domain Eukaryota; kingdom Metazoa; phylum Platyhelminthes; order Tricladida; family Dugesiidae; genus Schmidtea; species Schmidtea polychroa. The sequence continues at coordinate 8,814 of CAUHTR010008045.1, forward strand.
TAAAATATTTTGTCAAAAAGATATTCCATTTTCTACTATCAATTCTTTTGGTCATTAGTTTTATTAGAAGCTACTAAAACATCTTCTAAATTATTTTTTTAAATCCGGTTCAAAAGTTAACGACATAATTCCAAGTATTTATTATATGACATATTGTATAATTTGAAACAAATTTTCAGCGTTGAATAAAATATTTTCAAAACCATTTATCAAAATATTTCAATATTTAAAACATATTTATTTAAAAATTTTTCATTAATAAAACTTCTTTATTAAAAAGCTATTTTAATTTTTAATTCAAATATTTCAACTTAAAAAATCCATTTTAAAAATTATTTAAAAGTTATTTTAATAATCAATTATTTACAATTTAAAATTATTTTGATAAATCATTGAAATATTTAATTCTAAGCTGTAAACACCTCACAAGTTTGGTTGTGTATTTTATTATATATGGTTCACTATTTTATATTAAATACATTACATGCATTATATGCATTTTGTAGTGAGAGAAAATGTATTTCTCTGACCAAATTAGAATTCTTTAATAAAAGAGTTATCGAATGAAACTTGATGTATTATTATTATACCATAGGTTTTCAATCCTTTTTAGTAGCGGAGCACAATTTTATATTCTTCTCAAATGCGGAGCCTATATATTAAAAATGAGTTTAAAATAACAGATATTCACGCTACATACATTTATTTTTTATACAGAGATACACTGAATGTCAAAAATTTTAGAAATCGTAAAATTTTAAGGAACAATTTGGAACTTGCCAAGGAGCCCTCGAACTCCGTGGAGCACACATTGAAAACCACTGTATTATACCGTTTCTGTAGAGTAAGTTGGATTGTAAATATAGTTTATTTATCTTTATTGGCTATTTTACTTTAATATTTTTTAATTTATTAATGAATTTAAATTTTATTTAATATTTACTCTTAATCAATTGTTTTTAATTATTAGGACGTACTGTTGAGAAAGCAAATTCTATAAAATCATAAAATGAGTAGGTTAATTATAAATAAATAATAAAAGTCTTATTAGAATTTATTTATGATAACAAATAATAATTTCAAAATTCATTATTTAAAAGTTTTTATCAAAAAAACTTTACTTAAATAAGCAACATTTAATGAAATAATTATTTTATAAGAAATTTGGTAGTGTTTTATAATAATATATATTTTATAAATCTCTACAGTTTTATTACAAAATTAAAAAACAGTATTTTTTTAATAACAATTTTTAATTTAATTAAATTTTAATCAAAGAAAACTTATATAATAAAAAACATTATCCAGTAGTAACGAGGTTTTCGAGATATATTTAAGTTGATATGTTGCCTATAATATAAAATTTACTGAATTTCTTTCATTGTACAAATTGTTATCCAGTGGAGTCAGGTTTTTAGGAGGGTCGATAAAACGTATGTCATTTTCTAAATATTTAATTAATTTTTTTACAATATTTCAATCATTCAATCACCTCGAGTTATTTAATTAAAAACGGACATCAACTATTTTCAATTTTACATGTTAATATTCACAGAGAAAATCCAGATCCCTTTGTAAATATGAATATTCTTCAACAATTTTTCATACATCATCAATGATCGGTTCAGTGAAACGATAAATTCATCGTGAAATAACTCGAGTAATTTAGAAAATGAAATATTAAGAACGAGAAACCGGTTAAAAATATTCTAGATAAAACAATAAATAACATAAAAAAATTAATCATTTTTATCTCAAGAAAATGATGAAAATATTTCAGATAAAATAAATCAAAGTAATTTTCTCAAAATTCTGAGAATAGAAAATAATGAATAAAAAATGGGAAAGAATTTCGTATTGGGAAAATAAAATTTGTATTTTTGTTTTGTTGCAAAAAAAAATTTTAGTAAAATTATAAATTAAAGAAATTAATTTTTTGCATTTTCTTTTGTATCTAAATGATAAAATTAGAATTATTGTAATATGAAGACNTCTTATAAAATTTTGATCTCATGACAAAATTATTTAATTTAATGATTAAACATTTTGATAAAGATGATGAAACATTTAGGAAAACCCTGTATCATAGTAATTTATCATATGCGCTTACACTAGTAAAAGGGTTTAGAAAGTCATTTGTAAATTGTGATATTGTAATAGAAAGTGATTCTTGAATTACCATTTAACCCTGTTGTGAGTGTATCAATTGCCTTTGCGGTTAAAATCAAGTGCATGAAGGATGCTATTTTTATATTTGTTTTCATATTTTCAATTATATCGAAATACTCGACTTCAAAAGTTGTTGTTTTATCCTTTATGATATCTAGACAAGAATTTGCATTCTTTCAACATATAAAATAACCAAAAAAAAATTTATTTTGTTTAAATTGTATAGAAAATCTTTCAATTTTAATGTACATTGATTTGATAAAAATAATTGACAAAAATTTTATTGTTACATTATAGAAAAGCTTTTTTATTTTTATTTTTTAAGAAATTATGTTTTGATTATTTCGACTAAGAATTTCAATTTTTGTTTATTTACGTTAATAACCCAGTCAGAATATTTCTTAAATAAAAATTTTTAATCTTTGGTTATAAGCAATTCTTCTTGTTGTTAGAGTGGCATGAGATAAATTTTGATCATTATTATCTTTTATTTCAATCTATTTAATTTAAAAAATTGAATAAATTGTTTCCTGAAAACGGGACAGTAATTTGCCACATTTGTTGTAATGTTAAAGGATTTCTTATTTTCTCTTTCCACTTATGATATTATTTTTTTCTCACAACCTCTGCATATATTATGTGACGTACTTGCATATCTCGAAATTAATTTGTGAATAAAGTGAATCTTACGGAAAACTTTAAAAAATGTCTTTTTTAGATATTTTAAAATTAATTAGAAAAAATTGCAAAAATTCATATTTATACAAATATTAAAAATTATTTCTTTAAAATATTTTTGTGTAAAAAAAATTAATATTTATGTTTATGTAATTTTATTTCTTAACTTTTTTTTATTTCTTTTAACCAATTTTTTTTTCGTCATTATTTAATGATTCTTTTAATTTTACATCAACTCAATAATTTTTTTAAGTTTAATCTGATGTTTAAATTGTCATTGAAATTAAGTAATCATTATTTATTTTATAATTAAAAATATTCTGCTCTTGTATTTTAAATAAATAAAAGTTGCTATAATTTTTTTAAATAATTATGACTAATTTTGATTGCGTTTATTTGTTAAATATCTACATATATAAATATTATTATTATAAAATTATTGCAAATAATTTATTAATTAAGTTATCACAGTTGCATTACGAATATATTAATTTTAAATTGAAAAGGGTACCCGATAATACAATTACAAAATTACAAACTAATTGATTAAAATACTGTTGATAGAATTAATTAACAAAGTTTGGGCAAAAATCGCTGAGTTTAAAAACGTAATGACTTGCTGTTAAACAATGATAAAAAAAACATTTAAAAATTTATTGTATTTATTCATGTGGAATATTGCAAAAACTTATTGATACGGCTTGAATATGGCTATGATTAATGTCATAGTAGCTCTAAATAAATTGGGACAAGCATGACTAAATTTGCTATATTGATAGAAAAAATTAATTTTTAAAAAATGATTTTTTCCATTAGCAAAAAATATCACGAATTGAAAGAAAAAGAAAGATGAAAATTCAAAATTCGTTTAACTTTCAAACAAATTTAGTTGGCTACTAATTAATTTGAACCAAATATGCCTAATAATTCAGTTGTTTTTTCAAGAGCTAGAAAAATTGCTTTATAATTTCTTTGTTTTATGTTTTTAATTAAAATCAATAAAAATGAATACAGTAAAATTTTAAAAAAGTTACAGCACGGCGCTGATATTGTTGGTTGTTGAAAAAGTGAATTTGAATTGTAAAACACCGTTTTGTTGAAAGTAAAACTTAATTGTGTTATATTGTTTAAGAACTCGACGAGTCTAATTGTGATTAATTTCCTAACGAAATAATTATAAACCCATCATTTTTATAAGTGAACACTAGATTTACGGACTGAGTCAATTTGACTCATTTAAAATTCTATTGCTGCATATATATAATACTGATTTACTATTTTTTGAATACATATGTTGGTTTTGAGATACGTCATGAAATATAGCTAAATATTAATTACTCGCCTCTACTGACTCCCTCATTTCGCATATCGAATTAGGTATACCTATTTTTACGGCTATTTTTACCCGTAAATCTAGTGTTAAATATGAAACAAATATAATATTTTTCGAATAATTTTAATGAGAGCGTCTTCCACTTTACCCCTGCATATGGGAATGCCATTCCGGATCGTTTAGGTTTACTTGTATAAATAAATAGTATTATTAAAGTGCATTTTTGCTCTTCTTTGTTTTTTGTGTTTCTTCAAACTTCTAAATCCGATTTCATATTTTATGTAGTTTTATTATTTATTTGTAAATATATGTTTAGATGTGATGATAAGTGTCAGTTTAATATGCAACGGCCGAAGAGTATGCAAACGTCAAACGAGTGTTAAAAGGAAAACTAAAGATCCAATTTTTAATGAATCTCTGATATTTTCAGTAAATGATCCAAATGACGACGTTAATTTTAAATTGGTTCTTTTTGTTATTATGAAACCTTTTAGATATTTTTGCGTCTGACTGCTTCAGAGATTTTGCCCACTGGAAGACTTTATACAGTTGGACACTGCGTGTTAGGATCAACAAGTACTGGAATTGAATTGACGCATTGGCAACAGATGATTTCAAATCCCAGGCGTCCGAGTGCAATGTGGCATTGGTTACATAAAACATCGAAGAAATTAAAACCTATTCCTAAAAATGGCGCTAATGGCAAGAATTCTCAAGGCCCAACATCGGATTCAGAGCCACCAATAGATGGAATTGAAAATGAAACTTATGGACGGCATAGTGATAATACTCCACCTAACCTGCCTGAAGCACAGACGGACTTGATTCATTTATAAAGATTTTAATTATTGTATATTGTTTGCTGAAAATGTATTCAGATTTAAAGTTTTCATTTATAAATCATAACTTTTGTCTTCTCACTATTTCATTTTGGTTATCACTCGCGCTAGTAACAATTCTTTTGACGTTTATGGCACAAGGTTGATAGCTCTAATTTCACAAGTTCATGTTATTTCTCTTGCATAAAGATGTTGAATTAATGTGACTGACTTTATTGGTTGTCTATCCCTTTTTATGTTTTTTGGTTTCGATTTTTGGCTCTCTCCTTACACTTTTTAACCAATTGCTTTGCTCCATGGAGAAGTAAGTGTCTTTCTTTATTCCGAAATTTCAAGTTTTAATAAAGTTGGGCAATATGTTTGTAAACAACACCATAACAAAATGAAATTATGTTTATTCTTAGCCATTAGTTCCTCTGTACGTTTTTTAGATCATCCAAAACCACGCAGTTTCAGCTTATTATTAAATTATTCAACCTCTGTTATTTGTCAATGAAGTATTAAATCACCCGATCACAAATATTTCATTATATTTCCAAAACATAATCAAAGTCTTGAAATGTTTGTCTACTTTGCTCAGAACTATCGGCATTGAAATGTCTACTGGGTCCCAATCCTCATTGACAGGTATCTTTAACTAAGTCATTAAAAGTACTGATAATTTATTTATTTACATAAAATCTTTTCCCAATATCTAATTAATTATTCTTAGATATCCTCATCATCATCGTCATAAGAGGTTCATGGACAATGATAAAAACCACCAATTTAATTTATAAATAAAATCCCCAATTTAAACTGACATAATGGCAGGCTTTTAAGCTAAAGTAAAATATTTAATTTGTAAATGAATGACAAGGAAAGACCTCTAAAACGAATACTAAAACGATTAAATGATAGCGAAAATTAGAGAAGAGGTTGTCTGCCAAAAATATTTTTTTAGAAACTAAATAAGATTGCTTATAGGGCGCGGGGAGTTGAGATGATTAATGCCGAAACACCCCTATAAAGACAAAGATTAACGTTATTAAGTCTGCCAGTTATTATCATCAGAAGTGCGTATTGGTGCATACGTCCGTACGTGCTTTTTGAAATTTTGAAGCTGAAAGGTTTGAAAGGTATTATTCGTTAATAAAGGAAAGTTTACTCTTGGTATACTTATCCAAAGGTTGATTTGATTGTAATTTATATTTAAATCAGAAGTCAAATTTGCTCAGAATTTATGTAATTTTTCGTGAAAATAAAATTTATTATTTCTTGGATATTGTATTATTTAATTAAAGAACGCGTAAAGTTAGTTTAAAACTTTAATCCAATCAAAATGTTTAGAAAGTCCACAAATCAAAAAATACTTATTTTAACACAGGCACTATTTTTGATGCTGCAATGACTCCTCTTTATACTCTTCAATTTATGCTCTCTATACTCTTTATACTCTTTATACTTCAAGGTATGTTTTCCTTTGAACTGAGGGTTTTCATTGATTTCATTCTTTTAATAACCAATGTAAATTTTTATCGAAGTCCTTGAATATATTAATAAATTTATGCTTACACTTTAGCTTCATTCAACGATCTCTTTTGATTACTTTTTCTTTTGAGTTTACTATAAAGGCGTCGATTGTGTTTATAATATCAAGAGAACAATCTATCTGCACGTTGTGGTACGACAGATGGACTCATTCCTTGTCAAAATTACGGTCAGATTTAGATGTAGCTCAACGTACCATGGCAAAGAATACAATTATTCATTTTAATCTATTATAGTGATTGAAAATAGTCTTTCATTTATTTGTTCCTATAATTTAGCCTTATGGTGAATGGTCGCAAATTCTATTATTATTATTATTATTGTTGTTGTTTCGGTCGTTTTGTTATTGCTCGTTCTCCTTCATAAACTAGAATTAAAACTCTGGTTGGTTATCAGAATTTTTAGTAAATATTTGCGTTTGTTTTTTGGAATAGTTGTTATGACTTCACTGACAGTTTCTATGCTCAAACGCAATGGTGCCACGTCTAATAACAATAGAATATGTACAGGTTTTGATTTATCTCCTGATAAAATTGCTGCTCGTACTGCTGCTCTGTACGCAATTGCCTCATGGAGTTATTATATATTTGTTTCATTCTTTTTCATTGAATAAGCCTTGAAGAAACTGGTGAATTTTGGATACTGTAGTTGATCCTTCAACTAATACAATATCATGAATTGTATTTTTCTCTAACTTAGCATATCACAATGCTTTCTCTACTAGCGCTAAAGTCAAACAAAACAAATCAGCATTTACTTTTAAATTTTACAAAATTCACCTCGAAACAGAAGAATATTAAAACAATTGAACTCTAAAGAAAATTCACCAAAACATGAATATTTTTTTTAAAATTATATTCTTTTTTAATTTATTTAATTAAAAAAAATGATCATAGAAAGCGGAAAACTCTTTCTTTGTCTCATACCATTAAGTTTCAAATATTTTAATTTGGCTTCAATTTCTTTACTGATTTCATCACTGTTATCAGTTTCAATGACAGCTTTGATACCATCTAATTGTTTCCTTGACCTTCTTTCGAGTCAGTGTATAACATGTTAGCTCTAACTGGAATAACATCTGTAATCCAGACAATGAAAATCAACAGGCTTTTTATGCGAGCATGCTTCATTGACCTTGAAACAGGACAAGATTCTATGGATTGTAAAGTAAAAATGGAGGCAAATTAGAATTCAAAAAAGTCGTGAATTTTCCTAGAGCAAAGTCGATTTACTTGCTGTTTCAGATAAAAACATCAGAATTGGATTCTGCCAATTAAGATGAGGCCCCTTCAAAAATTATTGCTTAAATTAATTTAATTAATAAGGTACAATAATTAATAAGATCAATTATTATTATTATTATTATTATTATTATTATTATTATTATTATTATTATTACATTTTTCTTTTTTTCATTAACATTTTCATGACATTTTCAGAATCAAAGAAGCAATTCTCATCATAAACTGACAGCCAAAGATCAACACTAAAGAAGAAATCAATGAAATCATGAATTTGATCTGTTGTCATAGACCTTGAGAATAACTGACAATATATAAAGAATTTCAAAAAAATATATAATAAATTAAAAAGTAATGATAAGAATAATATAGAAAATTTTAAAAAATAGAATTTGAAAATCAAAATTGACACATTTATTGAAATATTTATGGTGAATTATTAGCTCAATGCGCGTCTGTGTGCGCGTTGTATTGTGTGACGAATTTGTGTGCGCACACAGACGCGAGCAATGTAATTTTTTATGTTGGGTTTTTAGTTGATCTCGCGTCTGTGTGCGCTTTTCTTTTCTTTGTTTTGGCTGTGTGCGCACACAGACGCGAGCAAGAGGTAATTTTCAATTTTGTTAAATTAGGTGAGTTGTTAATCTTTTAGTTTTAGATTTTATCGATTTTGAATTGGTTAATGGTATGGAATTGAAGTTTTTGTCGAATGATTTGTATTTGAATTTTACTGAATATATTTTTTATTGAGTTCTCTTCGATTTTGTTTGGAATTTATGGAAAGTAACAAAGTTACAAATTATGAATCTAAATATAACGGGGGATTGATGGATCTCGATGATTTAGTGGCAAGGTTGAATAGAACCCGCAGCAAAATGGAAATAGAAACTATTTGTAAAGACGATGTTATCAGATCTAGCAAATCTCTTAAATTCTGGGTAATGGATTCTCTCTAATCACATTATCTCGAGACCGACAATTAGTTCAATCTGTACCTGGGGAATTGAATATGGATCAAACAAATTTGTTGAAATGTGCTCAAGATCAAAATGGCCGAATCGATATTGTTTTGTGCTCAGAAAGGAATAATATGAGATCAAATTTATGTGTAGATACACAAAGACAGGTTCCAAATAAAATGATTGGGAAGAGTTCAGCTACGAGATTGTTTAATATTACTGAAAGTACTGGAGGTGTTATGACTGCTATGATCCCTGATTATCGATCTCAAGTATGTCGTGCACAAATGGAAGCAGCTCGATGTAGATATAAACATGGATATGAAAATAAAAGGTTTATGTGTTATTATGAATTCGCGATTGAACATGGTAGCAGAGCGTGGTTCCGGCTAGCCAGCCGGAACAAGGTAATTAATATGTATTATAAAAAATCTTGTTTGTGTTCATGCATATTATGTATATATTATATGTTTAATAATATTTTTGTAAAATTAATCATCCTCCCTTCCCTACCGAGCGTGGGAAAGTGCTGCTATGGGCCCCAGCACTCTTTTAAAGGGGGAAGCCAGGGGAACAGGGTAAAGAACAGATCTGAGTCAAGGGTAAGGGCGAGCGGGATAATGGGTGTTGAGTTGCGATGGGAAGGTCAAATATTTGTCAAAACTCTTACTGGTAAGACAATTACTCTTAACGTTGAATGGAACGACACAATTGAAAATATAAAAGGAAAAATCCAGGACAAAGAAGGAATTCTGGTAAATTATCAAATGTTAGTATACGCAGGAAAGCAGTTAGAAAATAAAAGAAGATTGAATGATTATAGGATACAAGTAGGGTCGACACTTCATTTGTCACTCAGGCTGTGCGGTGGCAATGACGAAGAGATTTTAGAAGAAGAATTGTGGAAAAAGAGAATGAAAAAAGGAAAATTAACGAGATTGAGAAATAAGATTCTGAATGATATAAAGGGTAAGGATGTTAGCAAATGGTTGGAAGAATATGAAGATCTAAAGGAGAGTCTAGATGAAGAATTAAGAGATCTAAGAACGATCAGTGAAAAATTGCATAGATTGGACATCACTGCAATCTTAGATAAAGACCTGCAGGAGATCGAGGAAAAACATCAAATAATTGGGACATTGATGGAAAGAAAAGCAAATCAATCTTTTATGGAAAAGAAGGAAAAGGGGAATGATGATACCATCAAGAAGAATAATTCCGTGCATAAAAGAAAACTGGAAAGTTTACAGAAAATTACAATCCCTGTTTTTGAAGGCAAGATGAAAGAGTACGAACCATGGAAAGCAGCTTTTACTGCATGTGTGGACGAAGCGGAAGGTGATGAGGTTGAAAAGATGTTTCACCTGCACAAGTACCTTCACGGAGAGCCATTAAAGTTAATTGAAAATCTTGGATATTCGGCAGAGGCTTATCAAATGGCAAAAGAGAAGTTGGATAGGCGATATGGTGGAGATGAAAGGATATATTTATCAATGTTAGAGGAGATGGACCAGTTCAGGCCAATTCGAGAAGGAGATTTGAAGGATCTTGACTTATTTGTTGGATTATTAGAAACAGTCACCGTGCGATTTAAATCCACTGGGAAAGAATCCGAGTTAAAGACTGGATATCTGTTTCAAAAGTGTTTGGGCAAGTTAACAACGGATCTTGTGTATAAATGGAAGAAAGAGAAATTAGAAAAGGAATTGCGGGAGACGATAGAGGATTTGAGAAGATGGATACAACAAGAAGCGGAGATCCTAAGGTCCACTAACGAGGTCGTGTATGGGACTCAACCATGCACCAGGGCTTATGATGTGTCAAGAGTAGAAGGTGTGTCTAGAGAAAGAGAAAGCTTCAATCCAGGAGGTTGGACGCATTTTACGGGGCAACCAGATGGCAGAGTTAAAAGTGGAACGGTTATACAGGTGAATAACTCTAACGGCTATAGATCAGAGTGTGTACAATGTGGTGGTCAACATTACCTAGACCAATGTGACAAGTTTAAGCAACTCACAATTTCAGAAAGGAAGAGAGTCATCGAAGAAAAGAAACTGTGCAGGAATTGCTTCAAAAGAAATCACATGGCCAAGGAATGTCGTAAAGAATCTTTCTGCAAGGTTACCGGATGTAAGCAGAGACACAACGAATTACTAAATGAAAACGCATCAATGAGGACGGGTCAGAGTTATTTTGCGGTAACTGAAATGTTCAATGACGAGTTACGGGCATCTCGAGGAATGGAGGACACGCCACTCGACAGGAGTAAGGCATCTAATGAAGAGCAAGGAGCTCAGAGTCATTTAGATGGGCAAATATTCAATTCTGGAAGAACTAACGAATTATTTAACGTTATGACAATGACACAAAATGTTCAAGGAAAAATGAATACAGGGAAAAAGCAAGATGAGGCTTGCCGGGCTGGTGAGATCATAAAATTATCCGACGATAAAATTGTGGAACCGAAGACAACGGAAGTGATGAGTAATTGGGAAAAAGACAAACCAGAATCAGAGGAGTTAACGCCCGAGGCGGCGGTTAATGATATGCAGGTCGACGAAGGGGAAGTTAATCGATTAAAAGAAGAACGTGATAATGTAAAAGGGGCAGAAGACTCCAGAGGGGAGAGGCAAAACAAGGAGACCAGTATGGTATATGGGAAATCATGGGAAACTGTACGTGATAATGATCAAGGGGCCAAGGAAGTTTTGGAAAAATTGAACGAATCATCGAACAGTTTCAAACAACAAGGATCACTGGAACTCGCTTGCACGCCTCTAAAGATGCACATGAAAGACAAGGTGTCGATTGGGGAATCGAAACACGAAGCAATCAAAGAACCACGTTGTAGGATGCTTATCAAAACATTAAGTGAAAACTGGTCACTAAATGAAATGCAACAGGGAAAAGGGTGGAATATTGAATTGGCGAAAAACGGAGAAAGAATAATAGAGAGATTACACCTAAACAAACTGAACAGGGACAGCTGCTTGGCCGAGTATGGCATTGGTGGGTGGAGAATCCACAATGATCTTTCAAAAAAGGTGCGTGGCGCGGCGGCTTATATGATACAAAGATGGGTTTGTGAGGGTTATTGGAGATTGAGCCATAATGCAGGAAATGAAGGGGGAAAGGGATGAAATGGCGAGGGAAATGCAGAAAATGAAGGGGAGAAGGGATAAAATGGCGAGGGAAATGCAGAAAATGAAGGGGAGAAGGGATAAAATGGCGAGGGAAATGCAGAAAATGAAAGGGAAAAGGGATAAAATGGCGAGGGAAGTGCAAGAAATGAAGGGGAAAAGGGATAAACTGATAAACTGAATGTATCTTCAAATTATGTTTGAGTATAAAAGAAGAAGGAGAAGCTGATGGGGATTAGAATATATAATTTAAATATAATATATAAGTGGTTATTGGAGGCTTTATTTAGAATATTTTGAAATATTTTTATTAGGCTTCTAGAAGCTAATTATAGAAGCTGTATAAAAAAAATTTAAATATTTTTAGTTTGTGTCATTTTGGAATTTTAAATGGTATTTATTTTATTTTATTATTTTTAATTTTAATTTTCAGTAAAAATTTTTAAAGTTTTTAATAAAAAAATTCACCAATGAGAATTAAGAGAAAGGAAATAAAAGAAAGATTGAAAGGTATTTTGGGGAAAACCATTGCTAAATTCCAGGAGATTGACAAGGACTATCTTATAGTCGAAAATTCTTTCATTAAATACATTATTTGCAGCAAAAGGCTTAAATTATCATTTTATTGTATTATTATTATTATTATTATTATTATTATTATTATTATTATTATTATTATTATTATTATTATTATTATTATTATTATTATTCATTCATTCATTCATTCATTCATTCATTCATTCATTCATTCATTCATTCATTCATTCATTCACGTTATAATAACTAGTTAAACAAAATATAATGTTTTGAATAATTGGTTCATTAAATAATAGTTTAATAATATTAAACGAGATATTAAAAATTATGAATATGACGTTGGTATATGGTGTTAAAGTGTAAGTATGTTAATGCTTTCTATATTGATACATTTAAACAAATTATAATTTTATTTATATTTAATAGTTTTATCTTATTTTCTCATTTATCGAATAGATTTCAAACTTAAACTTATTATTTACTTTTCCATCAAAATATTTTATTATTTTTAAAATTATTATTTTTTTCATAATCTAAGAAATGCAATCTATATTTCCCAATGAACTAGAAAAATATATATCTTAAATATTTTTAGAATTTTATTTGAATCACTAGAAATATACTGAAAAGGTATCAGCATAAAATATTGTAATTATTTTCGTTGAAAAAAATAATTGAGATTGATTGACAAAGTTATTTTTATAATTTATATAAACTGGCTGTAAATATTTTGGGAAGAGGGAAAATTGAACAAATTATCTCTCTTATAAGATATAAAATTAGAAACATAATTATATAATATTAAAACTATCTAATTTTTAGGAAAATAATATTATGAATAACATGAAAAGCATGTTATTTTTCCAATAAACTATTTAGAAATTGAATCAAAATGGTGTTCGGTTTGAAAACAATTTTTAGACAAATTTAATATTATTCATTTCAAATTTATTTTCTCGCCTATCATGTTGAAATAAGGTGCTGAAATTAATCATGGACAAAATATTTTTTAAATTATTTTATTTTGCTATGTTACTATAAAAATACTGTGCAGTAACCAGCATAAAATGTATATTAGTTTGAAAACTTAAAATTAGCCTAAGATTTTGTTGGGCAAAACAAAAGACATCGAGGATTTGTTTTATTAACGATAACACATATTTGCACAATCACAAAGTTTGAATTAAAATAATCCATCAACTCCAAGTAATACAAAGTTTAATAATACATTAAGAAAATAACAAGAAAAAACTAACCGCAAGAACATTTCTCTCGAAATTAAAATTTCAATATGCTACCTCATTACTATGAAATCACATAGTTAATAAATTACTTTGAAAGGAACATTTTATTAATATTTTGAAAATATTAATAAAATTGAAAATTTTCATAAATGTTAATATTAGTACCTTCAATCGAACTGAAACTTTGAAAGAATGAATTGTTCTCGACGACGAATATATCTGTCAAAATTTAGCTCGATCCGATCCCTGGAAATTGGTTAATTTGCTGTTGCCAGATTTGCGTGGCACATACAAGCATTCAAACATTCAAACATACATACAAAGTGAAGTTAATATAGTGAGTTTAAAAATAAAACAAATTTAGGTAGCCGTAAAAAGGGGGGGGGTTGGTGATTAAACTAAAAATTAAATATATAAAATAAAAGACCCAATATCCACAGTGGGACAAAATATCTTGTCCGATAAACTCTGAATATATATAAAAATAATAAATAATAATAATATTAATAATTAATAATTAAAATTAATTTTTTTACTTTTTTTAAATATAAATGAATTAATATTTAATTGCCCCCCTCAATTCTTTACTATTACCCAAATTTAAATAAAATTAATAAAACACATCAAGTAAAGCACGAAAATAACATGTAGAAAATTAAATTTGAAAATCAGGATTAAAATCATGGAAATTTAATACAAAATTAATAATGAAAAAATATAATAAAAATAATGTACTGGAAAAGTGATACCAATAAGAAAAATGGATATTTATAAAAATTTAAATCAAAGTCATAATAAAATTGAAAAATCTTATACCATTTCCAAGTCATTAAAACATTTTTCAAATTCATTAAAGTACTTTTACAGATTATTAAAACAATTTTACAAATAATATGTTTAAATAATATGTTTAATAAAAATAAAAATGTAAAAAATTAAGCAAGGTAAAAGAAATCACAAGACACTCTTTTAATTATTAAAGAGGGCTCCAGAAACTGTCAAAGCCAAAGTGTTCATCATATGCAACATATACCCATTGCAATGCTCAAAAAACTGAATATTTGCGGCGGAGTGGGAGGGAATTTGCGCAATTTACTGTATCAAGCTCTTTACGCGCTCCTTTAAGAGTTATTCCCAATTTTATAAGTCCATCCGCCATTGTTGTTTTCCCATAGGAAAACCGAAAACATTTAACATTTCTTTTAATTGAAAAAGCGTAGCATCTGGATTCTGTGTAACAATCATATCTAACTGTGCCAGAACAGCTTCTGTTAAAATATTTTTGCACGCACCACCTCTTTTATCCTCGCCTATTCGGTTGTTGCGTTTATAATTTCTAATTATTGTGTTGGCAGTGCTTTTCGATATCCCTAAAAGTCATTTCCAAACCGTTTACAAAAACATTTTGTACCAAAAAATTCTTTATTTCTAATGATATGTGTCTTCTTTTTTGTGAAATATTATTTGGATTTGTCAGATCTGACATTTCACGAGGTATTCCCGTGTCATCTTCATAAATATTGTCATCTAAATTCTCATTATTTGATTCATTCATTTATGTTAATGAAAAAAATTATTATTAAAGAAATTGAAAATAAAATATCAATAATTTAAATTTATTGATTTAGAACATTAACTTCGAATAAAAAATAAACTAAATGTATCGAAATTTTAAAATATAATCGTGGTGATTTAATTTCTTTTAAAGATTTTTAAAAGTGTTTAAATTTATTGAAAAATATTTATGATTTGGAAAAGTGTTTTCGTGACTTGGAAATGGTAATTAAATTATTCAATTATTAATATTAATTCAAAATTATGGAATTTGTTTCTCTTGTTTCTCTTCAACTGGAATTCCCAGGCATTTGAAAGATTTGCCACTATATTTCATGAAATGCATATCTTTATAAGTTGTTTTGAAATTCATTAAATTACTAGATTTGTATTCACTAGATTGAACTTGTCTATTGAGATTCGAACCAATTATCCAACCACTTCTCACTCTCTTTCTCAATGAATTCCGAATGATATTATCTCCGTTCAATGAGTCAATGATTGAATCGCTAAAAGAACTTAACATATCACACTTCATCGATTTTATCTTCTCTGTATTCACTCAAGTTTCTGCTATATGTATTGTTAACAAAATTCGTTCAAAGAATTCGAAAGAACATCTGGATTCAAATCAACATTATTCAAATATTTTGCCTTGTCCATAATTCTGTATTATACAATAAACAAAACCAGATCTACGAATAAATTTTATTAAATGCGAGTAGCAAAATTCGAATCAAAATCACAATACTCCAACAACAATGACAATCCAAACAAACACGCATATAAATTCCATTAGAAAAATAAATTCCAAACGCACACACAGACGCCACAAAAACAACAAAAAAGCACACACGCTCAAACCCAAAGATCGGCTGAAACAAAATTAATTTCATAAAATATTAAAAAATTATTGATATAATAAAAACTTTTGAAATTAAATACAAAAAATTTTAATTTTAAATTAGTTTTGTTTTAATTAATTAAATTAAAAATAACGTCTAATGCTGAAAAAAATACTATATTTACAATGTTAAATTATACATTTAATAGTTGTCGTTTTGGTTGGAATTTGTTATAATTGCATAGAAGTGTATGTGCCACATCTCTATAATTTTATAGTCCTAAGACTACTTTAAAAAATGTATAATTATTTTTGTGACTCAGAAATATTTAATTAGTTTCGTTTTCAGATTTTTTGCCACCGTGTTGTTGTTGGGCAAAAACTGGGACTAGATGAATTTGGTTTAATTACATCAGAAAATAACAATGACACACGCATATATTGAGAAAACCTACAATATAAATGAAAACACTGAAATAATAACAAAAGCAAGAAGTTTAACAAGAAAAATAACATAAAGATAGGAAAAAGAAAAAATAAAACAAATTTAAAATTAAAAGTCAATGATTAAAAATAAGTAGCAGATATAATTACCAAAAATTAAAAAATAGAATAAAAAGTGAAAAGCAATAATATATGAATTATTTCGTTAAAAAATAAATAAAACCGCCTGAAATCCAACATGAAGTCGCGAAAGATAAAAATTATAAATTTTGTAAAATAAACTAATTCAAAAATAATAAAAATCGCTTTAGAAATTCACAATTTCAACTTTATTTTAATTCATGGATGCATGCACACCAAATTGCACTTAACAAAATCAGGTACACCAAAGCGTAATTAATACACCTAACCGCGAAATATAACATTATCTATAATCTAAAAAAAAATCAATAAATATATATTATAGGAACACACAAACTTACCTGTGTGTAGAAATTTAATGCCGCGAAATTTAACATATTTATTATAGGAATCTAAAAAGTGAGAGAAAATAATTAAGCATACAAGCACAGCACACATAATGAAAAATACATACAAAATTAAGTAAAGTGTTTTTCATGCGAAATTCAGATTGATTAACATATAATTAACATATCAATATTTTTAAATTATTTAAAAAATTATGTACAAAAAAACTTTTGAATCAGATTCCGACTGCTCTACGTTGAGCTTTAGGGAAGAAGAAGTAAATACATCGTAAGATTTAATTATAAAATAATTTAGAATATAAAATTTCTTTAGATTTACAGATATTGAAGAAGATCCTTCGACATCTTTGAATTTGCAGGAAAAAAATCGCAAATCGTAAATTTTAATAAATTATTTTAACAAATTAATATTTCCATAGAATTACAGAAATAGACAAAATTCGAAAGAAGATTACAAAAACTTAAAAAATATTTTATCCATTCTTTACTAAATGTCTTTAAAAAATAAATGTTTAGTGATTACTTTACTTATTTATAATTATAAAAATGTCTAACTTACATTTTTACGAAATAAATCCAAATAAATCCAAATAAAATACCATAAAATTCCTAAAAAAACACCTGAAATTTAATTATCAATGTTATATATTATCAATATTATAAATGCTGACTAACAGTAATATTTAAGAACTTGAATAATGATCTCATAATTATATAAAATCAAAATTCAAGTCCTAAAAATTACTTCAATGCAAAAACTTACCTTTAAACGATTTTTGGAAAATTGAATAAATGAAATTAAGTTAACATTGTCAGATAATTGGTGACTCACCTCAGGTGGTGTGCACACCAACGTATACACCTAAATCCACAATATAAGAGTTTCTATAATCTAAAAAAAATCGATAAAATTATATTATAGAAACACACAAACTTACCTGTGTGCAAAAATTTAATGTTCCGAATGTTAAAAGTTTTATTATAGGAATTGAGAAAGTGACAGAAAAATAATTTTACATACAAACACAGGACACATAATATAAAATACACGCAAATTTAATATAGCTTTTTTTGTTCCGAAAGTAGAGAGTCATTAACATACTGTTAACATATCATTAATTTAAAATTATTAAAATTCATGGCTGAAAAAAATTTGGATTTTGAATCTGACAACTCAACTTTGAGTTTTCGAGAAATGGACGACAAAACATCGTAAGATCTATTTATAAAATATTTTTGAAGTTAATATTTCTTTAGATTTTCAGATATTTCTTTGGAGACATTTCCATTTTGCGAAGGTGAAGATCTGACAATGTAAGAATTTTTTTATTTAATTACAAATAATTAAAATATTTTACAGCATATCAGATATTTCTAATCAAACGCCTTTGTGTGAAGATATTCAACAAGTTCCATCGACATCTTTGGAATTGAAGAAAAAAATTCGAAAATTGTAAATTTTAATAACTTATTTAAAAAAATAATATTTTCAAAGAATTTCAGAAAATGACAAAATCCGTCTCATTAATGCATATGAAAATGGAGAAAATTATAAAGATTTTGGAAGATTACTGGGAATCTCCAAAAATCGATTGGAACCATTATTTCTTAAAAAAATAAATGTTTTTGGTGATTATTTTATTTCTTTTTAGTTAAAAATATATATAACTTACATTTTATTGAAATAATTCCAAATTCATAACATATCATAAAATACCTAAAAAAGCACCTGAAATTTAATTATCAATATATTATAAATATATTATAAATGCTGATTACAAGTAATATTTAAGAGCTTGAATAATGATCTCATAATTATATGAAATCAAAATTCAAGCCTTAAAATATACTTAAATTTAAAAAACTTACTTCTAAAACCATAAATAAAATTGAATTGAGAATGAAAAAATGAAATAAACATTCTCATAAATGGTGAGTCATCGATAGATGAACACACCAACATGTATTATAGAGACTTTTAACATGTGGAAACGGGTGTATTATAGACAATGTTAACTTTCGCGGTTAGGTGTAATCATTTTATTGACATTAAATAAGATCCAGTCAGTTGAGCTTTGCTTTGGTTTTAATAGTAATATTAAATTTATGTTAAATTTTATGTATTTTAAATGATTTTTTCTGATTGATTTCATTTAATATAACTAATTTAAATTATCTTTTAGATTTTATGATAAATTTATGATTAAAAAGTAGAGTCATTTTATTTAATTTATTTATTAAATTTCAGTCTTTCTATATTTTATTTTAACACATCACAGAATTTTCTTTTTGATTCTAAGAATATGGCCTATTTTGTAAAATTGATGACCGCTTCCCATTGTGTCAATAATCTTTTTTTATAATCTATTTATTCTATAGAAAGGTTTTATAAATTAACTAAAATTTAAATTAAATCGAAATTTCACATGCGTTTTTTACTATGTGTTGTGTTTGTGTGTGTGTCAGTTTATTTTTCTACCACTTTCTAGATTAAATGTGTTAATTCGTTGCAAATATAAAAATCAAAAAGTTTGTTTGTTTATATAGTAAAAAACTTATTAATTCGTTACACCAAAGCGCAACAGATAATGGACATTAAATAAAATCCAGTCAATTACGCTTTGTGTTAATTTTATTATTAACGGTAATTTTTAATGTTAAATTCTATGTACTTAAATGATTTATTTTCTTTTTTATTTAATATAAATATTTTTTATGATAAAAAAGGTAAGACATTTTTATATATTTATTTTAACATGGCAAAAACTTAACATCTCTCCTAAAATACCTTGTTTCTTCATATATTTAGGATAGAACCTTTTAATGTGATGATAGTTATTAGCCACAGAGCTACGGGTATTAATCGAATTCATAACACAAATTATATTAACATGTTTATTATTATATAATACAAATATTATTAAAACAAATTATAACGTTAATTTGTTTGAGGAGTTTCTAAAAATAATAATTAATGTATAAGTAGGGATTTCAACATAAAATCAAACATGCACAGCATCATACCATTATTTTAATATAAATTACAAATACGCTTCACAACAATAATCTCTCAAATTACTCTAATCCGGTTTTTGGAGTTCTACATTAACTGCATGGCGTATTGCAGTAATCTATTATTAAAATTTGGAGTTTATTAAACGTCCCTTTGTGTGTATTTTTTTATTATAGAGATTTTTTGAATCATGTAGTGTGGAGGTATTATTTTTCTTCAAACAATGAATTTTTCTACCCGTTTATAATGTAAGCCATTATTTAATATCATGGATTTATCGACCTCATTTTTTGAATATTGGTTAAATATGACATGAGCAGTTTCTTGCTATATGCATTTTTATTATTCTTTTTCCTCGTGCAATTCTTAATAGAATAGTCCCAGATGGCGGGTTTTAACACAATAGTAATTTTGATTTAAAAAGAACCTATTTACAGTACACATGAACGTGCCAATGGTGAGCGCTCTGAGCTCCAGTTGCTTTCGTGTAGAAAGATTTTCTTTTTTCTTAAACTTATGGAAAGGGGGAAGATAAAATAATTAGAGTCTATAACAATTTATTACTATTTTATTGTATCACAAATTTTTACTGTATTTATTCTAATAACGTAACTCTTATTTAAATTCAACTCAATATAGACAACAAATAATAAAAAAGCTAGAAAAATTGACATCATAATCTATTTGAACAACCATACTTTATTATCCCATTTCCTTAGTATCACAAAATGTTACTATCATTAAGATTATTTTCAATATTATTATCGAAGTAATACTTATTTTTAGGACTTTTATTATTATTAAAAATATTATCGTCAATAGGAATATTTTTAAAAACCAAGCAGCTCACCAGATAGTGAAGGAGCTTCTTTTTGAACACAGACTGCAGCAAAACTATTGAGACCAACTAACAATTTAAAAATATTTTGTGAATATCCTTTTATTGTGTGCTTCGAGTAATTTATAGAATTTGTGTTTGTTTGTAAATAAATTTTTGTTTTTACAATAAAAAAGTTTGTGTATGTGCTAATCTTAGTTAGTGTACTTGTTCCCATATTTCCCATGAAGTGCTTGAATATATACGAGGTCCCGTGACATAAAATAACCGATTTTCGACCGGACAGTCTTAACTAGTTCAAAGATTGTGTCTTCTATAGATCCCTTGGACCTAGGAAATGCGTGAACTTAGCAGCCCCTTTGTTATAGAGTTTCATTCAGGCTGCACATTACTAAAGTCACTTGTGACGGATGCAGTTTGATTATACTATGTTCTGATTGTGGTTTATGGCTATCGGAAATTAAAGCACCGTAATAAGGATTTACTTGGTTTACACTTATATGTATGGTCATCAAAGTTGGTCAACGACCACAGCTCCACACAATGACTGAAAAAAATTAATCATGATAGATATTTTACTGCTGATTATTATATTATTTTGAATAATTACTGAGAATGATTATTAAGATGCATTAATTGGAACACTTTATTAAGAGGATAATGAAAGACTTCTTGTCGATCATTTTGAATCCCAATACAGTGTTAGTTTTAGCAGTCGTGGCAACTGAAATTCATATCTGTAAACTCTAATTTGGTTTGAACAGTACTAACGTAACTTAGTGATTAATAATACCTGGTAGGATTAAATTATCTGTTTTCGTATAGAAACGAAGTCTCATTTAAATTATAACTTATCCGAATCCAGCAAAATCATAAACTTGTCACAATATACTTAAAACATGAAATAAATATGCTTATAATAATTTAAAAAGGCAGTTTAAAAAATTTATGTTGCATGTGAGGGTACTTTATAGTTATTATGAAAATAAATGAAATTTTAGAAAATGTAAAAAGACCAAAGACGATAAATACTTTTATTGATACAAGTAGGTTTTACAAAATATCAAAATTATAATTAAGTCTTTGAAAAATTCAAAAGTAATATGACAATAAAGTTTCTTTATAAAAAATTTAAACTATTAAAAATTGTTTATTTATTGAATTTGTTTTGTAATAAATATTGTTTGTTTTAACAGCTTATTTTATCTATAAATTCGTTTAGAAGTAAATAAAAATAAATTATAATTTTCTTAGAATAATATAGTTAGAATTAAGTTTTGAAAATATGCAGATTACGAAATTCACAATATTCTTGATTCATGTTCTATTTATAAATGGTGAGATTTTAATTTTAATTAAGTGTTTAATTGAATTTTGAAATTAAAGTTACGTAATATATTTTATATTCAAATATTTATAATTCTTAATATTTAAATGTTGCATATTAGGAAATTTAACAGTGTTTTCAATAGATAATTTTATTAACTTTATTATTAAAGAGTTAGAAGCAAAAATATTGTGGTAATAAATTTCAATTATTTTTGAATTTTGAACAGCGTAATTAAAATATTTAATATCTGTGTTTAACGTGAGAATGTTATAAATATAATTATAGGGCCATTGCAAAATTTTATTATTTGATTTTTATTTATCTATAATCACTTAGTATATCTATTTACAACGGTATTAATATTTGCATAGTTCTGTGATTTCAAAATAGCATTTCATATTTATAAATGAAATAATATTAATTAATGACTTTTGACGTATAAATAATTTGTTCATTTTTTGAGTTGAATTTGTTTTTGTCTTAAAATCCGAACATATGTCGTTTACAATTAAGTGTAAACAAATAAAAGTACCGGGTTAGTTTTCATTTGTAGTTGTGTTATCTATTGGTCACTTATTTTAAATATATTCAACGGAAAATTCTTTATTTATAAAATCGGACATATAATATTAATAGGTAACAATAAATAACTGAAAATGCGTATTAAAATAATCGATTTCTTACTGTTGTTAATTTATTCTAAGTATCAATTATAATTTCAAATATGTTGATTTTAATTGTACAGTTCTTGACTGTCAAATAATTAGATTTACAACGAAATTGGTTAAATACCAATTATTGTTGAACAGTTTTAGTTATTTAAATTCTGCATATATAAAAATGTAATTGATTCTTCAAATGAGCCTTTTATTTTTTTAACTGTGGCAAGTTCATTTTTCGTCATAAAGGGCTATTTAAAGATTTGCATTTCAATAAATTTAAAAATATTGATGAGCAAGCAACTTTTGTGGGTTTTTTAGTAAGAAATTATGTATATTTATTATACAATAATGTTTATTAACCTTTTTCGCTGCTGCTGGCGTCTATAGACGCAAGTCAAAATCTATATTTGAACCCGTTCGTTGCTGGACACATTACATTGATTTTTACTTTACTAGGCGCCTACTTCTTTCGTTTATCCATGGGGATTGGGTGGAGTACTTCTAGCGCGAATATTTACAAGTCTGTTATGTTGCTATTTAAATTTTATATATAAGCAAGTACAGATAGTGACTAGCGGTTAAAGGCACCAGCAACATTGGAAAGGATTAAAGATATCTGAAGAAAATAAAATTTGGATTTGCCCAAATTCAAAATAAACAATGCAAAATTTATTTATAGAGTAAAATTTTGTTTGCAAATTCGATTAAACATTATTCAAAAATTTTTAATTTGAATGGAAATTTAACAAGGCAAATATATTTTATCTACAGTTGTATCTGGCAACACTAATAAACGTAATAAAGAGAATTTAAATCTTTTTATTTTATGGGGAATAATTTAATTTCATTATTACGTTTATAAGTGCTCTGGTACGACAACTTGTATGTTTCCAACATTTACATTAGTCATCGAGCATCATGTATTTATTGTTAAAATACGGTTAATTGGTTAGAGAAACACAATTTGGTACCCAATTTTTTTAATAAATTATTAAATCTCCAAGAGAAACTATGACATCTGTGAAATACATATTAAGCTAAAATAAAAATTTTAATATTTATCATTTGTACGCATTTTTGAGTCCATTTGAAAATATTCTATAAGATATACAATTACGTGATAAGATATAAGATATACAATTCACGTGATCTTTTGGAAGAACAAGCTGGGAAGTTTTAATAAAGGTTAAAATTATTTGTAGGTAATTTCTCAGAACTTCATTACAATTTAACAAAGACAGGAACACAGTCATTGATAATCATCGAAACACTAGCACCTTTTAAGGATAAAAAATATTTCTAGCAATTAAGTTAATATTCAAGCTTTTTACAAACCAATGCTTTCATTGTCAGAAATTAAAAAATAAGTTTAATATTACTCATTTTATCAGTATTTAATGAATTTTGCTTTTTAATTCTGAATTTATTTCTTATCAAACTAAAATTTAATTTATACAATAAATTCTTTATAAGCTATTAAGTTGATTCTTGTCATTCCTTAATTGGTACGAGGCTTTGTAGTAATTTCAGAATGTTTAGATTATTTCGAATTCAACTGTTCAATAGTGAATTTATAATGACATGTTAATTGTAGTCATGCGTATGTTGTAAACGACAAATGTGTTGAATAACATTTATGAAATCTAAATTTAAATTTGTAGATGTTTTGCACTATATAATTGTATGACATTTTTATACAAAGTTATTTCATTCACTGCAAGGTAGTCTGAGGATCATATTTAAAAAATTCCAGGGTCTCATTAAAATAATAAATACCATCTATGTTTAGCAAGCATTTTAAAAATTTGTTATGAAAATATACTGCTTATAAAATTTTTATTAAAACGGTAGACATTTTAATGAGAACTGTGACCTTTATTTATTAAAGTAGTTATATCGATTTTGAGCATTTTATTTGTCAAAGTAAATTTTAGCTGTCAATAGTTCTTTGTATTTTGATTGAATGAATTATTTCATCGATGTGAATGTGCTTTTACAAAGATATGTGCAGTAGAATAAGTGTCCAAAGTCCTTCAGTTTCAGATAATTCTTCAGTAGTAGTTATTAGTTTAAAATGGTCTGACACAATTTTAAAGATGAAATTTAAGTCATTTCATCTTTGTTTTTCTTTATATCTCACAATTCCAGCTGAAGGTCAGATCTTAGATTTATAATGTTACCAGCTAGGTCCAACTTCAACCGGATGCATTTGCAATTTTTTCAATTCTCTATTTGTATTTACTTATTGACATCAAAAAATACCCATTCGATTCTCAGTTAACATAGTGCTTATGGACCTTTTTTCTGGAATCAGAGATTAGACTGACCAACTAAGTTTTCTATACCATAGTAGAAGTTTGATTTAACAAATTCCTTGCAAAAATGTTTGTGTTTTATTTATTTTTGTACACAATNAAATTCTGCATATATAAAAATGTAATTGATTCTTCAAATGAGCCTTTTATTTTTTTAACTGTGGCAAGTTCATTTTTCGTCATAAAGGGCTATTTAAAGATTTGCATTTCAATAAATTTAAAAATATTGATGAGCAAGCAACTTTTGTGGGTTTTTTAGTAAGAAATTATGTATATTTATTATACAATAATGTTTATTAACCTTTTCGCTGCTGCTGGCGTCTATAGACGCAAGTCAAAATCTATATTTGAACCCGTTCGTTGCTGGACACATTACATTGATTTTTACTTTACTAGGCGCCTACTTCTTTCGTTTATCCATGGGGATTGGGTGGAGTACTTCTAGCGCGAATATTTACAAGTCTGTTATGTTGCTATTTAAATTTTATATATAAGCAAGTACAGATAGTGACTAGCGGTTAAAGGCACCAGCAACATTGGAAAGGATTAAAGATATCTGAAGAAAATAAAAAATTTGGATTTGCCCAAATTCAAAATAAACAATGCAAAATTTATTTATAGAGTAAAATTTTGTTTGCAAATTCGATTAAACATTATTCAAAAATTTTTAATTTGAATGGAAATTTAACAAGGCAAATATATTTTATCTACAGTTGTATCTGGCAACACTAATAAACGTAATAAAGAGAATTTAAATCTTTTTATTTTATGGGGAATAATTTAATTTCATTATTACGTTTATAAGTGCTCTGGTACGACAACTTGTATGTTTCCAACATTTACATTAGTCATCGAGCATCATGTATTTATTGTTAAAATACGGTTAATTGGTTAGAGAAACACAATTTGGTACCCAATTTTTTTAATAAATTATTAAATCTCCAAGAGAAACTATGACATCTGTGAAATACATATTAAGCTAAAATAAAAATTTTAATATTTATCATTTGTACGCATTTTTGAGTCCATTTGAAAATATTCTATAAGATATACAATTACGTGATAAGATATAAGATATACAATTCACGTGATCTTTTGGAAGAACAAGCTGGGAAGTTTTAATAAAGGTTAAAATTATTTGTAGGTAATTTCTCAGAACTTCATTACAATTTAACAAAGACAGGAACACAGTCATTGATAA
Organism: Schmidtea polychroa; assembly: GCA_959609185.1. NCBI lineage: Eukaryota > Metazoa > Platyhelminthes > Tricladida > Dugesiidae > Schmidtea > Schmidtea polychroa. The sequence continues at coordinate 35,173 of CAUHTR010008045.1, forward strand.
TCATCGAAACACTAGCACCTTTTAAGGATAAAAAATATTTCTAGCAATTAAGTTAATATTCAAGCTTTTTACAAACCAATGCTTTCATTGTCAGAAATTAAAAAATAAGTTTAATATTACTCATTTTATCAGTATTTAATGAATTTTGCTTTTTTAATTCTGAATTTATTTCTTATCAAACTAAAATTTAATTTATACAATAAATTCTTTATAAGCTATTAAGTTGATTCTTGTCATTCCTTAATTGGTACGAGGCTTTGTAGTAATTTCAGAATGTTTAGATTATTTCGAATTCAACTGTTCAATAGTGAATTTATAATGACATGTTAATTGTAGTCATGCGTATGTTGTAAACGACAAATGTGTTGAATAACATTTATGAAATCTAAATTTAAATTTGTAGATGTTTTGCACTATATAATTGTATGACATTTTTATACAAAGTTATTTCATTCACTGCAAGGTAGTCTGAGGATCATATTTAAAAAATTCCAGGGTCTCATTAAAATAATAAATACCATCTATGTTTAGCAAGCATTTTAAAAATTTGTTATGAAAATATACTGCTTATAAAATTTTTATTAAAACGGTAGACATTTTAATGAGAACTGTGACCTTTATTTATTAAAGTAGTTATATCGATTTTGAGCATTTTATTTGTCAAAGTAAATTTTAGCTGTCAATAGTTCTTTGTATTTTGATTGAATGAATTATTTCATCGATGTGAATGTGCTTTTACAAAGATATGTGCAGTAGAATAAGTGTCCAAAGTCCTTCAGTTTCAGATAATTCTTCAGTAGTAGTTATTAGTTTAAAATGGTCTGACACAATTTTAAAGATGAAATTTAAGTCATTTCATCTTTGTTTTTCTTTATATCTCACAATTCCAGCTGAAGGTCAGATCTTAGATTTATAATGTTACCAGCTAGGTCCAACTTCAACCGGATGCATTTGCAATTTTTTCAATTCTCTATTTGTATTTACTTATTGACATCAAAAAATACCCATTCGATTCTCAGTTAACATAGTGCTTATGGACCTTTTTTCTGGAATCAGAGATTAGACTGACCAACTAAGTTTTCTATACCATAGTAGAAGTTTGATTTAACAAATTCCTTGCAAAAATGTTTGTGTTTTATTTATTTTTGTACACAATCATGGCGGTCATGATAATTATTGCTTCTGGATGGCAAATAGTCTAAAGAAGGGTCTGCTAACAGTCAAGCGTTTAATGAGAAGTGTTAATTCCTTAAAATCAATAAGTCCACGCTCAAAATTATCAATGATTGCTTTAAAATACTTTGAGCTTAAAATTATGTTCCCTAGAAACCTATAAGGGACTCAATTTAATTCTATTTTACTTTTTAACTATTCACTTTGTCGATTACGCTAAGCTTCGTGAGCACCAGTTTTTACTTTTGGGATGTCATCACATTACATAACTGAAAGACTTTTTTTAATAAAATCATCATTTACTTAATTAATATTTGTCTAAATACAGGCTTAGCGACACTTGAACCTACGCTACAATCTAACACGACAAATTTAACAACTCCATCAACAACTCTTTCAACAACTCTTTCAACAACTCCTTCAACAACTCCTTCAACAATTTTAACAACAACTAAAAATCCCATTACCACTTCTACCGCTGTTACTACCCATTCTACATCAACCATTCAAACAACGACAAAACAAGCTGATAATACTACTTCGGCGACAACTCATCAATCTACAAGTTCAATAACTACTGCAAGCTCTACCACAAACATAATAACAACTCCGAAAAGCTCCCATTCACGTTTCGATGCAGTATCTTTTATTGGAGGAATCATTCTGTGTGGCGCTCTCGTAGCTATTGCGTATTTTGCTTATCGTTTCTACAAATCTCGTCAAAGCAGAAATTATCAACAATTTTAACTGAATAAATGTGTGGTAGGTGTTTAGCCAGTTTACATGAGAACATCCGAGTGCTTCTCGCTTGATATTTTCATTTGAATTATAATTAACCCATTTATTATTGTGAACATCTGTTTTATGTTATGTATGATTCCAATGTAATAAATCGTATTGTTTATTATACTGCATTTGTTTTATTATTATTATTATTATTACACAGGTAATTGATACACGCATTCCATTCTTAAAGAGTTATTAAAAATCAATAATTTCTTAATAAATTCTAATATATTGGTCATATTTCCATAGTGTTTTGCAATTGTGATGGTGCTGTTACTTTTTTAAATTACAGTGATAGCCTTCATTACAACGTTAAGTTTATCGTAAAAGAAGAAGTAAATTCTCGTCTTCCGTTTTTGGATTTGTTGGTGGAAAGAATTGTTAGGGTTTTGGAAAAATGAAAATTTATAGAAAGCTAAAATGATACGGGCTTGATAACCACTCCCGGCAGCTTTTGTTATTTTAAATTTAATAAAAATCTAATTAAAGGTTTTATTTTGACTTCTAAAATTTCATCCATGTGTTTTCCTATATAACAGGGGTTGGTAAGTGCGGCTCTTTGATGAGCTGTGTGGCTCCCGTTGAGATCTGTTGTGGCTCTTTGTAATACAGGGGAAACCTGTATTTGGTTCTCGAGGACCTCATGCGTGCTCACCCCTGCTATATAACATGAATTTTTGGCATTGTACTTTTCAATAAATACAAAAATTAGTTTCAAAATTTGTGTTGAGTAGCAAAAACATCGATTTATAAATGAAAAGAAAAGCAGAAATATACAATAAAATTAGTCCTCATCTAGTCGTTATTTTGGGGAATCGAAACAGACAAGTCGATTAAAAACTATAATCGTGAGCCTTAAAGCTTAATTTAAAAAGGAAACACGTAAAGGTCGAAATTAATTTTAAAATGTACTTACCGAATTACTCTTGAATTAGAGTTTAAAAAATAACTTGAAAATAAGAAAGTGCTTTCATAATAATGTCATCCATGCCAAAGTTGGAGATGGACATAGAGGAAATGATTATTGGATTAATGGTTAACTGGGGACTATAAAAAGGAGCGTGATAAGAAACTGATGACACAAAGACTGGAAAAACTTTTTTAATCTTAGTTGACTATTTGACATTTTTAAGACCTTAAAGTGATCGTGTGGGAAAGAAGAATTATTTTACTGGCAGAATCGTCTCAACATTGAATTTCATAGTCGTTGTTTCCTTGTTGGCATGTACAGTATTGAAGAATTTTTATCCACACATTTCATGAATCGTTGTTTTCTTTAATCTGGATGGTGATCAAGCTGCTGCTTTCGTTATTAGATTTTGATTAATTCTTTCATTGCATTTTGAAGGAATTTAATGATGCGTAAAATTGAATAATGATCCCGATGTTTCCAGTTTCCAGAATCAAGAGTTTGTAAATATCGATGATTGACATTAAGATCATCAATAACGTAGACATCAAAATTTACAAACATTTCATTAGACTGTCAAAAAATCGGTATGAAGGCTGGTTAAATTTTTGGTTTTTAAAACCATAAGTAGTGGACACTGCTTTTTCATGAGTTAATATTGGCAATATTTCGTAACTTTAATTATGATTTAAAAAATTATGACATATTCAGGACTTAAAAAGTTTGAAAAATATGGAAAAACCTCACTAGAACTTTGAAAATATTGTCATTTCTTTATAACTTAATCAAAATAAGAAGTTGTTGATTGACTTACTAATCCAGATATTGGTGGGTTCGACCACTCGGATTTTTATCTGACATGCGAACATTCAATGTTACCTTCATATTATTGTAATTCGGTCAATTATCTGCTAGTAATTTTCTAGAATAACAAAAAATCAAAATCAAATATAAAATCGCTGACAGGAAATTTAAGGATAATTTAATATTAAGAGGTCAAAATTGCCTGTTTTGTATTAAAGTTTTAATTGATTTGGTAAAATAAAAATTACTGTTGTCATTTATATGCTGGTGAGGACTATTTAAAATTTCAAATCCGGCCCGTATATTTTATAATTAATTTATCATTTGAATGATTGTTTAAATAATGTATTCCTCAATATATTGTAATTCTCAACAATCTCCAAATTATTTTTTATTTTGCTCATATCATTTATGTCTATGACAAGTTGTTTTTATTTTTATTACTTTGCGTTCTCTTTTTAATTCATAAATAGTTTCTAAACATTTTCAAATATAGGAATTGCGGGAAAACATCGTCCCCAATTTACCGTCAATTTTAAAAACCGACTCATGACACGGGTCACCTTGAATGTGGGCATTCAGGCAACTTTAACCTAATATTCTAATTAAGCGACGCTGGACCTGCTGCGACACAGGTCGTATCTCGGGAAAGCCACCCGCTTGTAAAATGACTATAAGATTAACGTTTGGGATTATGTTATTTTAGATTTTATGGGAAGGAATTTTAATCTGTATTTGATCAATTTTCATGATTTTAAATGAAAAGCAACGATGTGATGAAGTATGTAATTGAACGCTCTGAAGCGGTCGAAAGTAGCTATTATAATAGTTAAAAGTTTTAATATTTACTTAGTCAATGCTTAAGTTCAGAAAATCAAGTAATAATAAATCACTCAAAGTCATTTCATGGATTATTGTTAACTCCAAATCAGATTGAGAGCACTAATACCATTTATCCACTAAACAAGTGAATTCATTTAAACTGACGGGAATCTGATTTTTAGAATTGTAATAAGATTAAATAACAATACCTGAAAGATTTATTAATGAAAAACAAACAATATACGTGGTAAAGCTAAAAAATCCTTAGACTTGCAAAGAAATAAAGTTAGTGGAACCAAATCCCTTATTATCGACAAGACGGATATGTAGAATTTATTTCTCAACATAACTTCCATTAACACTGATTCACTTTCTCCAATGGTCCACCATTGATTTGAAACCTATTTCGAAGTATTCTTGTCTTTTCTCTGCAAGATAATTCTTTACATCTTTCTTCTGTTGATTAATTGGTTTCATTGAGAATTTGAACTCATCCTTTGCAGCTGATCATTGTTGTTCCAAGATTTTCATTGTCATTGTGATGCCAACATCGATGTCTAACGTTTTTGTCTTATCTTTTTCTGGTATCATATATAGAAATTTACATGAATTAGTCATCCACTTGAAGACTTCCATGTCTGCTTTACACCAGATAATTTGTAAATTTAATTTAAGATGTTGAATTTTTTTTTCTGTCTTCGCCAAAACCCAGCTATATATATATATATATATATATATATATATATATATATATATATATATATATATATATATATATATTGATTTTGTTATTGTTCCTAATGTACGTTGGAATTCTTCAATATATTTGTTTGCATTTTCTTGGCTTACCATTTGAGCTACGAATGGAGAGGCATTTAGTCACAAGACTAATCTTGTAAATTCGTACGTTTTGACTTGACCATTCTCATTCCATAAAAGCTTAAGTTACAATCTAACTTTTTTTTCAACCTGAATTTGTAAAAATATTTCTGAGAATCACGCACGATCGGGATTTTAAACCACCTGAACCGTAACAATATTTTCATCAAATCATTTTTGTAATTAGGATTAATTCCAGTAAAACGATTTAAACAATTTCCTTCGTCTTTTGCTGCTATATCGCAAACTATTCAGACTTTTGTCGATTGTCAATGTTTATATGAGCCACGCAAATCTTGAGACGGTAAATTAACCCACTTTCCGTGATCGTATCGACCTGAAATTTGGCAGATAGATTTGTCGTCGAGAACAATGTGTTGAGAATAACTAAATAACAAAGTTACAAATAAATAAATAGAATTACTTGGGGAAAAATCGTCATGACAAACGGCACGATTTATGGGAACTCGGAAAAGAAAACGGAAGTAAAACGAAACGAGAAATTGGATAGATAGTACGAACAAAAGAAAGTGAACAAGGAATTAAAATAAAGGTCATTACTAATTAATTAGTACAAAAGGAAAAAGAATTTTAAATCGGGATAAACAAAAATAACAATAATGTAATTATCTCGACAACTTGTCAGAGATAACGGGAACGAAAAGAAAACAGGTCGGAGCGGCAAAAAGGGAAAACTAGAAAATATCTTGACAACTGTCAAAGATAACTTTATTGCAGGGAAAAGTCGGGAAATTATGTTGGAGGAAAAAAATGAAAAATTAAAGATAAACTGAAGTGCCACAAAGTGACGAGGTATAAAAGGAGGAAGCACAGCAAAATCAGACAGAACAATTACGAGAAAACATTTGAGTCAGAATTGGGGAGAGATTTTGAAGAAGATTTGAGTCAGAGGAAAACAGTAGAGAATACGATAACATTTATTTGGAGAATCTGAAGAGAATTGAAGAGTAGAAAACTTAAAGAGAGAAGCTTAGAGAAGAGTTAAAAGGAGAATTCGAAACGAGAAATCAGAAATAAAAAGATAAGCAGTCTAGGCGACCCAGTTAATGACTGAGTAAAGTTCGGTGAGTAAATCCAAGTCAAACCAGAAACAACCAGTTAAATTACCAATTGTCATACTCCTCAGTTCTGAGAGATTTGCCAAATTAATATTATGCGCTCGTGCTATTCTTCATCATAGTGTTGTAATAAGCACTGTGTAATCAGTAGTTAGCTTGTTGAGCCAATTGTATCAGTGCCAATTGTATCAGCCAGTGTTAATTGTTATCTGTGGGTCAACTAAAGGCACGCTTCGAGTCAGAGAAATAATTCATTAAATTTCACTAACGACCCAATAACCCAACAAATGCATTCTTTCAAAATTTCAGATCGATCGAAGGTACTATGATTAACTTTTTAAAAAATTTTCAATTTTATTAATATTTTCAAAATATTAATAAAAAGTTACTCTCAAAGTGATTTCCTAACTAGGTGATTTTACGTAATATTAAATATTTCATAGCATTGAGCACGCATATTGAAATTTCAATTTTGAGATAATATAAAATAATAGAGTTTTTGTGGTTAGTTTTTTTGTTATTGAATTATCCGAATTCCGATTATCTGACACTTTCTTGGTCTCATTTGACGGATAATTGGAGTTTTCCTGTAGTTAATCTGATTGCTAACCCCTTTCTTGTTTGCCCAAAGTTAACTAGTCCAGCCAAACTGGTCCGACAAAGAGAGATATCACACCAGGAAGAATTACTAAAACGTTTATTGATATATATATATATATATATATATATATATATATATATATATATATATATATATATATATATATATATATATATATATATATATATATATATATATATATATATATATATATATATATTGCTAATGCGTAGAAATTTATAATATATGCTACTAATAATATTAACACTAGATGCATGGAAATTTCAATGTTCATATAACTGCGCATATGTCAGTTTTGACACAATCTCTTTTTATTAGAAAGACTGTGTTTAAGACAATGTATGTTTTAGTCAAAGGTCATGTTAATTAAAATTTATGTAAAGTGAAGAAAAGAAAAGGAAACAAAACAATCATATATTGACGGTATAGACAGTACCCAGTATTACAAAACAAGTAATAGTCACGTGTGTAAACATACTTTTGTCCATTGTTATAGTTTCCACAAACACTCTTATTACACTTCATACATAACATAAGAAACAATTTAGGATATTGCGAAACGAAACAATGACATCATTTTCGTACATTGGGAACAATAATATGAGTGCAGTTGCAATGAAGTTTGTGAGCAGAGTTGTTTTACAAGCGACATCTGAAAATCACACCTTGAAATTCGGCCCTTATTCACCGATTCATAAATGATCCAAGAACTGAGCAAACATATATCGAGCACATTATAAAATATACACAAAGGCCATCTTCGAGTTTGACATCTCGTGGAATATTGGCGCACCATTTGGTCAACACAATCCAATCCACATTTTGTGGTTTTAAAAATTTTTAAAAAGAAATTCTCTAATTTAACTGAGAGAATTAATATTCAAAAAAATAAAACGATAAAGGGGCTAAATTATAATTAATTATTTTCGTTTGAACGCTATAATTTATTTTTTATTTCATATTGGTTCACATAGTTCTTTCAAGGAATTTTTTCTATTTTGTATTCAGTTTAATTTTTTTTTATTATTTTCGATAACTTGCAAAATTTTATAATTTGGATATATATCAAAACAAATTCTTTGTTTATATCAATGGATATGACTGGGAATCACTTTACAGTTCTGGGAAAGAGAATGACAAAATAATAACAAACATTTAGGCCATTATTTTAAATATTTGAAACACGAAAAAATTTTGCAATTTTCATTTTAAATGTTTGTTCGTGTTGCATGCAAATGTAAACAAATGTTTGTTTCAATTTTAGCTATTATAATCAATACGAACCAGGAACCACAAGAATATTGAACAAAAATAGTAATAAACAAATTAGTAAATACTGTGACAAAATTTATTTCTAAATGTCTATTAGTGCACAACTGTCTCCGTCAAATTAATATTACTTATAAAGGCACAAATTATATTTTAATAGTATATTATCGATTTTTGTTTTATTGATTTAATTTTAATTATTTCAATTTCCGTGTTTCTTCGAAAGATAGACATGTCTTGTACTAAATTTTTTCAGAAAAACTTTCTAAAAATCATGTTAGGTCTTATTTCTGAAGTAGGTCTTATATTTTTTAAAAATTAAAAAATTATTAATAAACAGTAAAATAAAGTGATTATTTTATGCTAGAACAGCCATTTCATCATCTTCTAAAAATTTACCATGATTAAGTGGATAACTATTACTCCCCTGGTTACTTTGGCAAAATAATTGGTCTAAATCTTTCATGCTTAGCTATTGATATTTTGTTGAATCAACGTTTTTTATCCAAATATTCAGCTTTTAAAGCATTTAAGACACTGATCATTAATCTTATCCTAATATTTTTTTACCCAAACCAATGAGTTCATTCAAACTTGATTTGATAAAATCTATCATCAATTTTCAATGAAATCATTAATTTCTGTTCTCAAATAATCTTCAAAGGCTTATTGAGCTCTGCAAATAAGCAGTCATACCAAATGGTATCATCACTTGATCAATTTTTTCTTTCTAAAAGAAAATTTTTATATCTTTAGCACAGATCCCAAATTAACATACCCCTTTTACCACTACAAAATACTGGAGGCAAACCAAAATCAACCCATTTTCTTATTACAGCATGGGTGCACCAAGCTCTTTCGGTCTTAATACTGTTGGGTATTTTGTGCAAGTCGATATTACTGTCTGACTCCTTTGTGTTCTTTTCGAAATTAAATAAACAACCCAATCTTTATTTGAGACTAATGCAGTTACACTTTGGTTACACTTTTTTTATTCAACCACACTTGATACAAACCAATTTTTTGGTCTGCACTTTTCAATATAATTATAAATATTACGCAGGGATAAATTTTCCAACAGGAGATGTCCCTTTCTGGTATGTTCGATTTAAATTATTCAATTGATATTTACTTCAAAGTTCTCTTTGTCACTTTCGCTAAAATTCTTGTTTTCGATGTCGAAATTATTCTGGATATATTTCGTTACTTTCTGTGTAACTGCATGACAATACAATACGTGTGCTTCTTTTATCATCTTCTGTCTATTATCTGATGGTATCCATATTTTACCTTGCTTAATTAGTACTGTGTTGTTTTCCATTATGAATTTACAATCTTTATTTTCTAACTTATTCTTTATTTCTTGGACCTCTACATTGTCATTTTGCCACTTGATATATCCGCCTTCTGCTGTTACTGTTAATATTCTGGTTTAAATTTTGCTGGTTTTTGGATCTTCGTGTTCCATCATACACAGTATACATGTTCCGCATTTTTTCCTGGATAGCATATCCACGTTTGTATGGCTTGTCCCTTTCCTGTATTCCATTTTAATATCCAGACTGCTTAAATAGTTGATCCATGTATAGAATTGAACAGTTGTTGGTTTCTTCGTTGTTACTATAAACGTAATAGCTTTTTGGTCCGTTCTCAGTGAGAATCTTTTACCATATAAGTAATTTTTGAAATGCTTACAAAAATAGTATATTGTCAATAATTCTTTCCTGGTAATGCAGTATCCTTTTTCGTGGCTGCTCATCGCATGTGAACCATATGCAATGACATGTTTATGCCCTTTTTCATCCTTTTGCGAAAGAACTGCATCGAAGCCTGCGTCTGTGTCTAATATAAATAATTTTCTGAAGTCTGGAAATACTAATACTGGGGCGGTTACCAATACTTCTTTCATTTCCCCGAAATCCTTTTCATACATCTCTGTCCATCTTATTTTGTCATTGTTTTTAACGCATATGCTCTTGCCTTCTTTGCATAGTCTTTTATGAACCGTCGATAATAGTTACAGATACCCCAAAAAGCTCCTCAGATTCTTTACACATTTTGGTTTTTGAAATAATTGTATTGCTTCTATCTTAGTATGATCTGTTTGTATAACGTCTTTATTTATTATGTGTCCCAGAAACTTCACTTATAATAATAATAGTAATAAGCTCAATTCGATCGAGCTAAAATATCTGGATCCGTGTAGGATGTCTAAAATTTAATCTACGTTTGGATTTGTCTTTCTGTTATCTTGTTTAATTGTCTGAAGTCTAGACAAAGCCTGATGTATGTTTTCTCTTTCTTCCATACACAAACTAAAGATGTGTTGGGTATTTTTAGCAAGTCGGTACTACTATCTGACTCCTTTGTGTTCTTTTCAAAATAAATAAACGACCCAACACAAAATATTTATTTAACACTGATGCAGTTACACTTTTTATTAGTTCACTCACACTTGATACAACCAGATTTTGTCTGCACTTTTCAATTTGCCAACAAATCTCACGCAGGGATAGATCTTCCAACGGGAGATGTCCCTTTCTGGTACGTTCGATTTAAATTATTTATTTGTTACCAACTTTAACGTTTTCTGATCGCTCTCGCTGAATTTCCTTTTTCTTTTTCTTCGACCAACTGGCAATTTTGTTTTCTTGCCAGTTGATTTTATACCTACTTGGTAATTTTTTTTATTTTGACAAATTTATCTGGATCTAACTTTCCCCCGGGCTTCCTCTTGTAGCTCTAATTCGCTTTAAGGAAATCGCCCTATTCCTTTGACGGCTTGCTCCAATTTAAATTTAGTCAGCTAATTTAATTGCCTTTCCTAATTTGATTGATAATTCAGGTTCTCTCAAATCGTTCGAGTTTCCCATTGTCTCGGGTTCTCCATTAGCTCGGGTTTCCCATTAACTCGGGTTCTCCATTAGCTCGGGTTTCCCATTAGCTCGGGTTCTCCATTAGTTAATTAATTTTTGTTTTTTGTGATTTATTCCTTCTAGGGACCCCCATTGATTTGATTTTATTGTAGTTGAACTCGTCTCATTATTCGGCAGCCGCCCATACCAGTTTCCACCGGAAAATATTCATTTTTGATTTTTTTTAATTAATATTTCGTACTTTAAATTTTTATTGTGAATTTGGTGTTTTTATTGATTTTTCACCTAATTTTTTTGTACCTCTCTTGTAGAACCCCAACAATACTATTATTGGGCTAAAAAAATCTTTTGTTTTAATCTTTCGTTTTGAGAATAAGTTTTGTTTTAATTAGTAAAAGTTATAGGGATAAAAAGGTCGGCTGAGAGTGATAACATAATAAAAAGCACAGAGTAAAATAAAATAATAATAAAAACTCCAAATAAAACAAAATAAAAACATAACATAAGAGAAATTAAATGAAAACAAAAGTAATAAAATGAAAAGCAGCAAGTTGCATAAGAAACATACGATAAAAGCATTAAAACAAAATAATCGCGGAAAAGAAACATAAAATATAGAAAACCAAGCAATCTGGATCCGAAATTAAAAAAATATAATAAAAATTAAAATCAATTAATTAAAAATAGAAAATAGTTTCAACCAATTAGAACGTTCTAATAGGAAAATAAAATATCTAAAAAATAAATATAACAAAATGACATACTAGTCGATCTTGATTCGCTGGTTCAGAACCCAAAAAAGTATATAAACAATCACTTCAGCAGACATTTTGATTCTTTCAATTTTTGCCAATAGGTAACAACGAGAGCAGCCAATTTTTCAATTTACATTAGCAACAATCGTTCAAATTTTTATTCAAGAAATTTATAACTCATTTGATCTTGCCTAATATTTGGAAACCAATAGTAATTTTGTTTTTGTTGTATTTGCAGTTATTATAATTTAAAATTAAAGACTTTTGTTCATTTATCCTTTCACTTTTCATTTACAATAACAATTTAACCTTTAGCAATTTTATGGGTACTTTTGGAATTTTACGAATTTTATTTTATACATTTTTATCAGCAACTTGACAGATACTCTGAGCAAGGGCAAAGGGAGCTCGCTGCTCTCTTACCCAATGGACTAGGTATTGTAGTTAAGCCTGATCAGCTCGATTCAGTAGATAGTTCGAAGGGACTTCCTTTGTCAAAGTAGCTGATATTTTGACGGTTAGGTATTGGTATTCAGTAGTAGAATTTTGATAGTATCAGTTGAAGATGTAATTTGTGTTTGAAGAGAGGAAAAAGTAGTGGTAGAAGTTTTCAGAGATATAGGATGCTGCGGTGGTTGAGGAAGAAAGTCGTATCGGGGATTGTAGTCCTTTAAATGCAATTAGAATCAACCATGACTAATAGATCAAAATGCAAAGATTTAGAAAATTCGATTTATTTCTTGAATTATTATAAAATAAAAACATACCGGGCACGTTTATTATTCGCATTCGTATCAGTATTCACTCGACACGAGATTTCCGAAACGAGATTGGAACTGATTCTCAGAACCTTTTGAGTCAACAATATCTTTTGCACAATCCGAGAACCTGTCAAATTCATTGAGCACAAAGAAGTCAATAATCGCTGATCACATAAAAAACCGTAATGTCAGTATACTACACTAGATTACAATTTGTTTTGTGATTTAACAATTTCCACGCGTATCAGAAATGATCGATGATCAAATATGCGCAATGAGGGTAGGCTGTTGGTTGAAATCCGTACATAAATCAATATAAAATTTTCGGTTAACATCAATTTATTTTTTTTGATAATTTAAATAGAAATTAAATATTCGTAATTCTTAACTGATGGGGTTGGGTAGTCTTAATAAATCCTGAAAGTCACCTAACATAAATTAACAAAAGTGCTACCACTGACTCAATCTAAATTGAAAACAGATTACCAAAATATCACATTAAGGAAACCCTAATAAACACTCTAATTAGAATAAAACATTGTTGTGAAATTATAACTAATAATGCTAGGAAAAAGGGGACAGCCCGAACTAACCATTACCATATTAATACATGCGCGTAGCACTAAAAACGTTCCTATGAGGACTATTAGGATTGTCATCCGTTAAAATATTAATATCTGTTTGCAAATCACTAGATAATTCCATAAATTTTATTTAATAAATTATACACTCAAAAGCTTCTCTTTTATTTTGTTTCTTATTTAAACAAATTTCAACCTTTCTTTTAAAATATTTTTCGATAAAAATATTTTTAAAATTTAACAAAATTTCTAATAAAAACTTTTAAAATCTTTCGCCTTCCTCATAAGGACGAAGTTCGTCATCACCAGACCTGGTTCATGCTTTAAGAATTAGTTCCATAAGTATGACGTTTTGTTTATATTGATATATCGGTTTAGCTTATGACGACTCCTACCACTACAAGAAATGTCCTAAGCCGTGTTTCTCCTGTGCAGACAAAACGCGGAAATCAAGCACTGTCACGAAGAAATCCAGCTTCTACGAAGGAAAATTGACCATTTAAAGGGAACCTTATATAACACCAAACTTCTATAATAAACTAAAATAAAATAAATCAATCTCTTCAGCTTCGTTTCTTGAAATAAAATACATAATCTCTGATTCCTGAAAGTATTTCTTCCAAACAAAAGTACAGATGTAACAAATAATGCATAAAAAATTAAAAAATACCAAAAATACTAAAATTAGACAAAGTAGAAACACAAAGGAATTGAGTATAGAAAGAAGAAAAGCACAGAGAAACAATCACGTGTTGAGGTCTCACTATTTGAGATGCTCAACTTACTGGTTCTTATATAAATGATCGAATAACAATAAGACTGATTACTAATATTTTACTGATTTTTATTTGTGTTCACAATAGAAATTAATAATATCTAACTACAATAAAATAAATTCTACAGATGACATAAAAATTCAATAAAAAAATTAAAGTTCGATAAAGTTTCGAATACATAGACACCAAAGATAAGAATATCGATGAAAGTTGTTGCTCAATCATTGGCTCTTGTTTGGGGAATTGGATTGTTGAGGAAATTTTTCTTCTGTCATTGTCGTTTTTCCACTTTATGTTCAATTTTACAAAAGATTCTAGTCACTTCTCGTTTCACTCTGTTCTGAACTCTGTTTAATTCTCCCTTTAATTGTTCCTTTAAATTCTCCCTTTGATGCTCGGTTTTTGTCTGATTTCTCGGTCAACAGTTCTGCTTTATATAGCCAGTTTCATTTGTGGCATTAGCGACAGATTTTGTTTTCCATTTTCATTTTCCTCTGTATTCCCGCTATGTCAGCCTTATCTCTGACAGATATCGAAATATGCATTGTTTTTCCTTTTTCATGTTGTGCCGACTTTTCCTGCCATTTTGCTATCTTTGACAGGCTGTCAAGATACGGCTTTCACCATAATTTTGTTTTCTGCAATCTGAAAGTTTTCTTTCGTTTGTACTTTTTAATTAACAATAACCTTTGTTTTAATTTCTTGTTTGTTTTGTTTTGTTTGATTTATCTTTCTCATTTTTCATTTCTTTTTACTTACGTTTTATTTTTCTAAGTTCCCATAGATCGTCCCGTTTGTCATGACGATCTTCCCTCAGGTAATTTACTTATTTATTATGTTATTAATCATTCAGGTATCCTCAACAAATCTATTTGTTTCTTTATTTTATTTCATTTCATTTTTAGATAAATTTTTCTGTTCCTTTTCTTAAAGTATGCACTCGTTGCCATAGCTCCTTCGTGTGTAATTATGAGTCATAACATCCCTAAGTAATTCGATTATGGCCCTTCTTATTTAAATACGACCAATAAACCTTCTTATAATTTCTTTTCATATTATTAATTAATTTATTATTAATTATTATTTTATTTATTAATCTTTTATTTTTCAAGAGGGCAGATTTTCAGAATGCGCTATTTTTCTCTTAACTGTGTTGGTGATTGCAGTTTCCTGCGTTTCTTCATTTTATTATACGTGTTTCATTAATCATCAATGTGTTGTGTAATTAATTTTGTATTATTTGGTGTATGATCATGGATTTTAATTCAACTTTGTTGCGGTTTTTATGTTATGTATTTTCGATCCATTAAAACAAACTCTCAATTCTCTTTTCAAGCCCAACAAATTCAACATAGCAATGAAGGGTTAAATTTTCAGGGTTGTGCGGGAATTTTCTGCCTTTGTGTATACACAGCACTCTTCTTGATGAAAAAGTCTATTGAAATGATTTACTTTTAAAATTTCCTGAATATTTCTTTGTTTTTTATAATTTCTACGGTTTATTGGTTTAAATCTTATTAAGTGCTTTTAAAACACTATTCTTACCCAATCCCTAATAACGGTTCCCATTCGGAACATAAGCAAACCTACAAACACTATCACTAAATCTTAAAAAAATGTTAAATACTCATTGATTTAAAACCCTGGTTTATTTGAATTGATGCTGCAAATATTGTAGTGTGTAGTTTAAATTTTAATATTTGGTGATCTTGATATAATAAATGTCTTATAAATGTTAAATAATATATATTGGGTATCAATGTATGTATAATAAATCAAAAAAATTAATTTAAATGTGTTAATTAAGATAATTACTTTAGGTAAATTAATAATAAGTTAATTATTAGTAAATACTTTAATAGCATTGTTTAAACTGGTCGTATTTTTAAAATATAATTTTAAATAATTTCTTGGATATCTAACATCCCTCATCTTAATATTTTCTTCATTTTATTAATCGTAAGTATTTATAAAATTTTTCTAATAAACATTTTTATGCATTTTATGTATTTAGATGGAATTTTTGAATATCAAACCTTTAAGAGGACAAGAAAACATTGATAAACTTCCATTTTTTCTTAATAATTTTGGTTCTCCAAAATCATGGTTTCAACTTCTTGAAGCCAAATATGAGTTTTCTGCTATGTCCTCAACGAATAAATTTTATCAAGCTATATCTGGTTTACCACCAGATACACTTAAACTTTTATCAGATGATCTAGTCGAAGCATCTATATCTTGTAATCCATATAGTTTTTTAAAAGACTTGGTTATAGATCATTATAAACTTAAACCCGATGAATTAATTTGTTCATATTTTGATAAAAATTCTCTTAATGATATGAAACCTTCTGAGTTCTTAAACGAAGCTATATCTACACTAGAATCTCAATATCCAGGTATATCAAAAAGCAATGATAAAAAAATGCGACAATTATTCATTTCACGGTTGCCTTCTGATGTTCAAAAAATCGTAAATGGTATAACAAATATTCAACTAACAAAATTAGCGGATTTCGCTGATAAATTAATTGATAAAAAACCTGTAAAATCCCCAGAAATTGTGGATAACAACTTGACAATTTCTACTTTAACGTATGAGGTATCATCTTTAAAATCCCAGGTTCAAGATCTTCAAGAAAAATACGCACAGTTAGAACGGAAACTTAATCAAAAACCAAACAAATCTTCTCGCAAGTCTTCTGTGCGTACGCCAGCTTCTAGGCCATCTTCTCCTAAAGATTCATCTGAATCTAAATCTTCTTATAATGACTTAAATATTTTTGAAACAATGTATTACAATGATAAAAATTCTAAAGAATCGAAGTCTTATAACGATAAAAATTCTAACGACTCTAAATTTCATCTAAGTGATAAAAGCAATCAGTGTTATTATCATATAAAATATGGAACTGGAGCTATAAAGTGTCAGCTTGGATGTTCTTTCCAACCAAAGCCGCATAGCTTAAAAGTATCAAATATCTGTATTTACCATGCTCGAAACAGTGCTGACCCATCACAGTGTGTTCCTGGGTGCACAAGTTATTCTTACAATGGTCAATCTCGATGATTTCTTTATATTTCACCTTAAAATCTTATATGGAGCACGTGACTCCTAAACTTTTTGAACATTATATGGTTTATGTCAGGTCTTTATCTTTTTAATAAATTATGTTTATCATTTAAAATTCCACTGTTAATGAAAATGATACATAATTCATTAATATTGTCAATGTATATTAAAAGTAGTTTAATAAAGTTTATCACTTCGCATTTTATTGTAATGGTGTTTCGAATGACTGTATTTTATAATATATTTGAAAATATAAAATTAAATTTATATTACATGTTTGTCTGCATCTCAATACCCATTGATTGTTTAACGTTGGCAGTGAATTGAATGATTGAGCGCAAAGTCAACGAATCCCAGTAAAATATAATTGTCAAATGCTACTTGCAGTGGCACAATCAGCGGGTACGCTACCGCGCACCCCTTCGATCAACAAAATAAAAAATCCGAAAAAGCTCGATCATAAAGTCTATTATAAACTGGAGAAGTGGTATGATGCAAACCGGCAATCCGAGCGTGTGCTATGTGGCCTTGACTTTTGGCAGGAGCATGCCAGCAGATTGAAATTGCGAGACTGAGCACAGGGGTGACAAGCAACCCGCGATCGGAAACGGCACCTAGGACCCTAGCAGTCGGCAGTTCGTCATGTGGATACGCGTTGTTCGTCCGTTTGTATAATAACACATAAGACGCATTAAGGTATAAGGTACATCTACATACACAAACAGCTAATCTAAATACAGAGTGAGACTGCTACTACTACTAATACTACTACACCACTGCATATATAACAATCAACAATTCATTTTCATTCATTACGATAAGGATAACATCTTTACACAAATTGCAAAATAAATTATGAATTAAAAAGTAAGTTATTATCAATTTTCTAGTAAATTCATAATTTATTATATTCTCATTCTTTATTAGTTAATTCATTCAACATTCATGCATATAAAGCATTAGGATGAGTAAAAGAAAGCAAACAACATTATTAAATTTTTTTGCAAAGAAACAATCAAGATCAAGTGAAAGCGAAAAGATTTCAGAACCAGAACCGGAAAATGCAAATAATGAATTTATTGCCGTTGCTGGTGATCAGATTATGCATGTTGACCACCAGGCTCAGCCTTCTAATAGTCAAAATTTGGAAAATAGAAATGATAATGATGTGCACGACTTTCTGTCCAGACATTCGAATTTGAATATTCTCAAGGACGAGGAGAAAATTTACTATCTAAATAATTTTTGGAAACCGCCACCAAATTTTTGTTTCCCTGGCACCAAAATACAGAACGAAAATTTTAAGAGGAAATTCAATTACTCTTGGCTTTTAAAATATCCATGGCTAGTTTATTCCAAATCAATTGACGCAGTCTATTGCAAGTATTGCTGCTTGTTTGCTACAAACAACCCTGCAGATCGTGCAACTCAAGCTCTTGGTTAGTTGGTGAAAGACTCTTTCAAGACTTGGCGTAGAGCAACAAAAACATTTAATAAACACCAAATTACCAATTATCATAAATATTCAGTTTTGCGTGAAGACGATTTGCAAACGGTTGTTGACGGAAAGCGGCAATCGGTTATTGACCTCATTGATACTTGCAGGGTCAAACAGGCTAAGGAAAATCGTTTAAAGCTAACGCCAATAATAAAAACCCTTTTGTTTTGTGGTAGAAATGGTTTTCCACTTCGGGGACATCGAGATACGGACACCTTTAAGATGAATATTGATGAAATTGACAAAAGTACAATATGCCAAGAAGGAAACTTTCGTCAATTAATAAGATTTTATCTTGAATCAGGCGATCAGGCTCATAAAGAACATTTAGAGCCCTCTTCAAAAAATGCCAATTTTTTGTCTTGGAAGATTCAGAATGAAATCATAAATGCCTGCATTCAAATAATACTAAAACGTATTGTTGAAAGTGCAAATCAAAGTGAATGTTTTTCTGTGCTTCCCGATGAAACCACAGATATGTCGACGCAAGAGCAATTTTCTATTTGCATACGGTTCATCGACAAAGACAAAAAAATGAACGAGTCCTTTTTGCAGTTTGTGCCTGTAGTAAGCACATCATGTGAAAGCCTGGCAAATACATTGGTGCAGTTTTTGAGTAGCATTGGGTTAAATCTATCTTATTTAAAAGGACAAGGCTACGATGGCGCAGCAGCAATGTCTGGCAGATTTAACGGAGTTCAAGCTAAAATAATGGATTTGTACCCTTCTGCATTATACGTTCATTGTGCTTCACACTCGTTAAATTTAGTTTTGTCTGATGTATGTCAAATACAGGACATCAGAAATTGTATGGGTGTTATGGAAAAATGTTACAGTTTCATGAATACACCGAAAAGAGATGCAGTTCTTCAAAATGAAAATTTCTGATATATGCCCAGATGCAAAACGAATTAAACTGAAAAAATTATGTCCAGCACATTGGATTGAAAGACATGATTCAATCATGATAATGGTTGAATTATTTAATCCACTTATTCTCGCCATAGAAGAAATTGAAACTTGGAAAGACAAAGAATCGTCTTCGGGTGCACATATTTTACTCTGTGCTATCAAAAGTACCAATTTTTTCTTATCAATTTTGACTGTGGAAAAAATATTTACTTACACTTTAACGCTAAACAAAATATTGCAAACTGAGTCACTTGACCTTGTAACAGCCATTAAAATTTGCGAAGATGTAGTTGGACAGTTTGAGAAATTTTGTAAATCAGCAGTTACTGTTTTCAATTAAATATACAAAAGAGCTGAAGTATTATTTAGAGAAATGGTAGATACCAACTATGCTATTTCAATTCCGCACATAAATAAACGACAAATCCACAGATGCAATATTAGTTCTCAATCCCCGGAAGAATATTATCGCATCTCATTATTTATCCCATTTTTGGACGCAACAGTAACCCAATTAAAGGAGAGGTTTCTGAAGCACAAGGCAATATTGAAAGCATTTAATATTTTAATTCCATCAAATACAAATACTAGTCACCACGAGTATAGCACAAATTTAGAGATATTATTGCAAAAATATAACACCGATTTAAATTGCACAATAAATGTGTTAATAGCCGAATACGAACTGTGGCAAACAAAGTTCAGTTTAAATCCAATACACAAAAATGCAAGTGTTTTGCAATACCTCTGCGAATGCAGTGAAGAAATATTTCCCAAAATTTTCAAATTGCTTAAAATCTTGGCCATACTTCCCGTGACAACAAGTACGGTTGAAAGGTCATTTTCAACTTTAAAATATTTAAAGAACTATTTGAGAAGCACCACGGCAGAAGACCGGATAAATGGTTTGGCTTTGCTCTATATATATATCGAGACATGCCTATAACGGAAGAAGAAATATTTAATATATTGCAGGAAAAAAAGAGAAATTAGATATTGTTCTGTAAGGGTCGATATATAAGTAATATTACTCCTTTGTTGTTTTTGCATTTTTCACAAATTTAGCGATTTGTTTTGTAAGTTTTTATGCTCTGCTATATAATTTATCAAATTTTTATAATAAATCAAATATTAAATATTAAAAAAGCCCTGGCCAGTGTAGCACATGTGGGTCCTTTAGTACAAGGCCCACACTTGACCCTCCTTGGGCCGATACTGACAGCGTACTCTATTCAAAATTCATGGTTGCGCCACTGGCTTCTTGGGTTCACGGACTATCGATAGAATGTCTTTGCTCGATTTTCTATGGTACCCTTGTAAATCCTCGTCGGAATAAAATTATTTAAAGCTTATTTTGTCAATATATAGTATAATTTTCGATGATGTTAATTCAGGGAAAATTATGTAGAGGGACGTATATGCCTCTGCTTAGTTTTGGAGAATGCTCCACGACATTAGCTTCTTTGCGTTTCCTTCGTCTAATCCGTTTTCTTCGGCTAGACTTACATGTCTTGACCGATCAGGGGCAAGCTCTGCTGCTGTTTTACCGTGGCCGTTAGATGTATCTTTCTATTTGGCCAAAACTAGCATTAGATAAAATGAAATTCTAATTTTGAGGAACTAGGTCGGTAGCACAACACGAAAAACACAGCATAAAGTTTAATTAAATTCAACACACCAAGTAAACAGTGTTTTATGTGATATTGAGAAAACAAACCAAAATTCATAAACATAAAGAAATAGGAAGAATAAAACAAATTCAAAGAGAAAGCAATAATAAGAAATAAAATTTTAATAAAATGAATTAAAAAAATAAAATAAGAAATGGATAAAAAACCTTTATAATTAGTTAAATTATCAGTAGTGGGGATATATCCCTCACGACCACAGGCCTCCCACTGTTTTCATGTTTTATGGCTATTTTACCCCAAAAAACGTACAAAAAAACACTAAAAACCCTTAAAAACGCACATTTTTTATTTTGCTCTATTTCGCAAAATTTAAAAAATATGGATTTAAGCCTACAAAACGGGGGAAAAAATACTGATAAAACTATGAAAAACGTTTGTCGGCTTGCGGTCGTTAGGGATATAAACACACTACTTGAGGATGTCAACTAGCAAGTTGCTATTTGACTAATTTATAATTTTATAAATCTTAATCTTGATGTCTTGAAGAATAAAAAAAAATGAAAAAGAATAAAACTGCTCTGAGAGGACAGTGGTATTTGTTTTTTTTGTTTTTTTTTCACTGTCCTCTCAACAGTTTTTTTGATCCGGATCATTTTTTTTTTTTTTATTTCAACCTCTTTCGTTTATCAAATCTCTTCCAATATACAAGCTGGCCAGACTTATATATCAGAATCAATTCGATAATAGCAGCACACCTTATTATTCGCTTCTCGCTCACGAAGTCGATTTCATCGGCGTTTTAAGTGTGCTGCTCGAAAGTACAAATGAATTCGAAAGCGAATCCGAAAGAGGTCCGAAAACAACCAAGAAATAAATGTGCACATTATAGAATCGATCCGGGGGTGTTCGAAAGACTGGTGGCGATAATTACCGGTTCGCCACCACACCCGTTTCAATATTTTTTTTTTCATATTTATGTTTAAAAATTAATTAATTAATAAATAAATAAAATAACAAGATTTATTTCCTAAGATACCCACACTATATATTTTTTAATATTTATTTTCAAAAATTATTTTCAATATTATTTTCAAATTTTAATATTATTTTATGTTGAAAAAAAAACTAACCTCAGACGTGATTTGAACCACTATCCATTTGAACCACAATGCCAGTCTATTCCCACTGCGCTATCGGAGTTCGGATTTTTGTCATTTTTTAAATTTTTATTATAAAAATGAATAATATAAATCTTAAAATTCAAGAAAAAAATAAATTAAATCTTGATTATAATAAAGAATTTACTCATGAAATCAAGAAAAATGATATTTTAAAAATCTTTCCAACTTCAGGATCTATTGCAAACTTAAATCGTAGGGGTGATATAGTTTTTCAATCTCTTCAAACATCAAACCCAATAGATATTTGTAATGCCAAATTATATTATAAAATTGAATTAGAAATTGAAGCAAACAAAGATATAACCCTAGAAAACAATTTCTTTCCAAATTTATTCTCCAACATGAGATTAAAACTAAGATCATCAGAAATTGAAACTGTTTTGCATCCAGGAGTATATTCTACAATGTTAAATTTTATTTTAACTGGTTGTGATTATAAAGACGAATATGGTGAATTAACAGGTTGGATTCCTGATGTTAATAAAGGGGATTTAGATAAAGATGGTTTAGATATAAATTATGCTTACTATAAAAGAGTTGAACTTTATAAGTTGAAAAAATTTGAAGGTTATTTTGAATTAAAACACTTGTTCGGATTCCTTCAAAACTATAACCGGGTGCTCCATAATGTTTTTATAGAACTCATCTGTAATAGACTAGAAGGTGATAAAAGATTGTTCTATGGAGCTGCAGATACAAAAGCTAAATTAAAATTATCAACACTTGAATTACATATACCTGAATGGACATTAAACCCACATTCTGAAATCAAACTCCTTGAAAGATTAAATTCCAACAAGTCTATAAATGTAAATTATTTAAATAGAATCTGTAGTGAATTTAGTATGACAGAGGGTTCAACATATTCTATAAAGGTGGCAAATTTAGCATACCGACCAAGATATATCTTGATTGGATTCAAAGAAACAGATCCATCATTTCAAAAAAATAACAACTTGTTTATTCAAAAGATTGGAAATGATAATTTAAAAACAATCCAAATTCAATTAAATAGTTCTTATTATCCAATAAATAGAATGGAATTTAATATTGAAAATAATGAAAACATATTCCCATATCTAAATTATATTGAAACATGTTATGATTTCAAAGTTGAACCGCAATTAAGTTTAGAAGATTTCAAAAATTTATATTCTATATTTTGTATAAATGTTTCAGACCAAGATGATCGCCTAGCCATAAATAATGTTGATGTTACACTTCATGTAACAAAGGATTCTAATTTTAAAGCTAAAGTATATACATTAATATTAGAAGAAAAGAAAATAGAAATGAAATTATATGGTGGAAAGATTTCAATTATTGAAAATGTTAGGGGAGATTCTTGATAAGAATTTAACTAATAATCCCTGATATTTTAACATTTTAAAATGTCTTTAAATAAACCCTATTGGAGATGCGAAACTTGTAATTGTCAAGTTACAAAACACCATAAAGCAAGTCATCTTAAAACAAAAAAACATACGAGAGTTGATATTACAGGAGGTGATCTACAATCTTCAAAAACAACATCTTCAATATTAAAACCTTTTACTACAGAAAAATATCCAGGTGAAAGACATTTATTTAAACACAATTATACTGGGCCAGGAACAAGATTAGATATTAGATTAGATGAAAATAATAATCCTAAACAAGGAGAAGAACAAATAAATAGAATCGACCAAGCAGCTTTAAAACATGATATTGCTTACAATTCAACAAATCTTAGAGATAGACATGTTGCAGATGTGAATTTAATACATGATTTAAATAATATACAAAATCCATCAACCCAAGAAAAGATTCAAAGAGCTCTAGTTAAATTAGCAATGAAAGGTAAGATTTTTATAGGCTTAGGACACAGTCCGATCACCATGGGTGCAAGACTTCCTAGGAAAGCAAAAGATGTTGCTAATAAAAAGATTATCGAACAAGCAGAGATTGAAAGATCCCTCGAGAGTACAACCAAGACTAGTTTACAAACCCCAACAGAATCAGAAATAAAATATGCTAATGAATTACACCATGAATTTAGAAAAAATAAAAAATATTTAAAAGTTCAAGTACATGAAAAAGATCAAACATGGTCTGCAGATTTAGTCTTTATGCCAACCAAATCATCAGACCTGAAAAATATAAAATAATTTTAACAGTAATAGATTTATATACAAGATTTGCTTTTGCAACATGTTTAGAAAATAAAACAGGATATTCTATTACAGAAGCATTTGAAAATATATTTGAACAACATCAAAGAATTCCAAAATATTTATGGTGTGATAAAGGAACAGAATTTTATAACAAAGTTTTTACAAAGTTTTTAAATAAAAATGATATTAAATTATATTCAACAGAAAACGAAGGAAAAGCAGTCGTAGTTGAAAGATTAAATAGAACATTAAAAAATAAAATGTGGAAATATTTTACTGCTATTGGAAAACAAAAATGGAACAATGAATTGTTACAAAAGATTGTAAATGAATATAATAATGATGTACATAGTTCTATAAAATCAACACCTTTAAATGCTTCCTTAAATCCTGAAACCATTAAAGTGGTAAATATTGAAAATGATGTTATTGTTGATACAACCCCTATAAAACCAAAATTTAAAATTGGTGACCGCGTAAGAATATTTAAATATAAAAATAAATTTGAAAAAGGATTCACAGCAAAATGGACAAATGAAATTTTTATTATAAATAAAATACATCATACAACTTCAATAACATATGGTATCATCGATTTAAATAATGAAAAAATATTAGGTAGATTTTATAATAATGAACTACAGAAAACAGATTTTTAAGTCGACAAGCCCTAAAACAAACTTTTCCATATTTCAGCTTCTTCTCTATCCAAATAAATATAATTATATTTTTCTTTTCAATGATTATCAACAAACATATCAAACATATTCTTATCAGGTTCAACATTTGAAAATAAATCATTATAAATCATATTCTTATCACGCTTGTCTAATTTAAAAATATAAAACAATTAGAATTATTTCTTATAGAGTTTTTATCTAAAGCATAATATGTTTGAGATATATAAATAACATTACAATTATTATGTCTACCTCGTGTAAAGTAACTCTTTTGAATCTCTTGATTTTTCATGTTAACAACATCATCAAATATAACTAGATTCTTTTTATCTTTAGGAAGTAAATCACAATGTAAAACATCTTCAGGTTTATTAGAGAATAAGATCTGGATTCCATCCCCTATATAATCATTTTTATTACTAATATCTGATTCTAAAATCTTTTCCTTGTACCAATCAACCATATCACAAGGATGAAAAACCTCTTCGGGATATGTATGTTGATTTTTAAAAATATCAATTATAGCTTTTTTAGTTAATTTATTTTCAAATCCACATTTCAAAAGTTGTAATTCTGGTTGGTTAATGGTTGTAGAATAAAAGATTAAATTATTATAATCCAAAAAACCATCTTCTAATAACATTCTCATAAGAAGAACATTCTTTCCACATCCAGAAGATCCAATAATTAAGCATCTAAAATTATCAGGAAATACTTTATTATTAAATTTAGATTTATGTCTATTTAAAATTGGTTTCCAAATATCCATTTTATTTATTATAAAATGACAATACAAAACCCTACAGAGGAATCTTTGCAAGAATTAATAAATTCAGACAAGAATAAATCAGTAGTAATCTCTGGTAAAAAATATTTTATTGGAAAACACGTAAAAGAACAAGTTAAAAAGAAAATAGATTCCATTAGCTGCTTTAATACCTGCAATCATTGCTGGTTTATCAGGTGCTGCTGGAATAGCTGGAGGAATTGCAACTACAGTTCAAAAAGCTAAAGAATCTCAAAAGACAGACCTAGAAAAAGAAAAACTACAAACTGAAATCGAGAAAATGAAGGGAGGGAAAGGTCTTTATCTTGATTCTTATAAAGGTCGTGGTTTAAATGATTTTTTAAAAAATCAAATTTCTACATCTGAATCTTTATCTTCAAAAGATAAAGATGATTTAAAAAAAATATGTAAATCATTAAAGAATGGATGCCTTTGTAAAACTAAAAATGGTAAAGGTTTATACTTGAAACCCTTTCCAACGGATCCTTTACCAAAATGATACCATTTTTAATACCATTAAAATGGAATATGAAGAAAGATTAGCACTTTTAAAAAAATTACAATCAGAAATAGATAAATATAATAAAAAAGATACAACTCAACACGCTGAATCTATAATATTAAATGAGGTAATCCAACAACAACAAGGACCAACAATTAAAGCCATAAAAGAGTTAGAAGTTTTAAAATTTAAAGAGTTGGAAGATAAACAAGATTTAAAAGAATTACCATGGTTGGAAGATTTAAATATAAAACCTCTTATACTTGATCCTAAAATTAATGTGAGTTTAAGTAAAACAATTAAACCTACATTTAATATTAATGTTGAAGGATATCAAATAATAACAATTAATAAACATGACTTTCTGTTATATTTAAATTCAGAAAATAAATCACGTATTCATTCACAAAATGTTTATAATACTAAACACCTAGATTTTGAATTTACAGATGATTTTTATGGATTAGTTTGTGGATATCCCTCAGAGAATGTTGATCTTCTAGAAATTAAAAAATATTTAAATTTAATAGAATTAGTACATGGTAGTGCTAAAGCAAAACATATTCAAGATTTAAAGAAATATTTAAATAAAAATGAAAGGGGTTATATTGTCACAGAAGGAGAGGGCCAGGGAAAGGGTAAGGAGATAAACCCAATCAATCTTTTTATTGAATTCAGAAAACTATTAGCAGCTAAAAAAGCAGGACATAATAATTTAGATTCTGATATTTTAAAGATTTCTAAAGAATTATTAAAACAAGGAATAATTTCAAAAGATAAATTTAATAAGTATACGAAGTTATAAATACGAAGTTATAAAATATAAAATGACTCCTTCAATATTAGATTTTTTAAAAACATTTGGAATAAATACAAAAACAAATTTTGATTTAAAAGATTATGCAGATTATTTAAATTTAAAAATAAAAATATTAATGAATGATGAATTGTCGAGTCTGAAAGAAGACACTCCAAAGAATATCATTATAAATTATCAAAATTCAAATGAAAAAGGATCTCATTGGGTTTGTATATATAATAAATCTATATAGTTTGATTCTTTTGGGATTAAACCCACTAAAGAAGTTGAAGAATATCTCTCGGACTACACTTTTAATTCTTTACAAGTTCAACCTAATAATACTAAAATATGTGGTATTTTAAGCTTATATGTTTTGTATAGATTGAATAAATCCAAAGGAGAAGGTTTCACTTCCTTAATCCAAGAAATTTATAATGATTTAAAATCTATACTATGAAAATGGAGCTTCGCAACCTTCCGGAAGATAATTTAAAAAAAATGGTAAACATAATGTCAGATAAATATTCAAGAACTTTATCTATAAATTCAAAAGAATCAGACTTTACTATAAACTTTCAAGATTCAATAAAATTATAATAATAATAGAACCCGGGGCTTATGAGATAAAAGATTTAAATAATATACTTTCTAAAAAAACAAATGGAGCTATTGAAATTAAAATAGATTTACCAACTTCAAAATGTATAATGACTTTAAAGAATATAGGAATTAGGTTTCAAAATAATAGTTTCTTTAGAACAATTTTAGGATTTACACAGAGTCATTATAACATACCTAAAGTTGAGAAAGAATCTATTATAACATCAGAAAATATTATAAAAATAATAAATACAAACACAATAAATATTCATTGTGATTGTATAACAGGTTCTTATAATAATGGTAAACAAACAAATGTTTTATATTCCTTTCCCTTAAACACAGTTCCTATGGGATATAAAATAGTTGAAAGAATGAATCCTCCAAATTATTTACCTTTATGTAGAAAATATATAATGGATATTAATTTTAAAATTCTTAATCAAGAAGGAGAATTGATTGATTTTAATGGAGAAGAGATTTCAATGTATTTACATTTGAAACAGGTTTGAGAGGGCATATGAGGAGTCATTTTAAATTATTAATAAATGAGTTCTTATATTCCATGTAATAGAGGTGGTGGAACAATAAAAACAGGGTTTAATACAGAAGAAATATTAACTTTAACAGAAAATAAATATATTAATGAAAGAGGTGATTCAATGAAAGGAGATTTAATTTTAAATGGACACAAGATAAAAGAATTATCTTTTCCAACTGATGAAGCTGATGCAGTTAATAAGAAATATGTAGATGGTGTTAAAAAATATACTGATTTAACAACAACAAGAATTGAAAGTTCATTAACAACAAAAATTGATTCAATGGAATCAAAGCTTAATAATATCGAACAACGATTTAATGATAAATTTGACAAGTTACAAAGTCTGTTAACTGAACAAGTTGTAAAGTTAAATACTAGCATATTAAATTCTAAAGATAAACAAATTATGAATACTAAATTTAATACAATATATAATATAATAAATGAGATGATTACATCATTTAATAAAAGACTTGTCAAATTAGAATCTCATACAACACACATTAACACCACACATAGTATTAGAAAAAGAGCTGCTGAATTAGAACAGAATAAAACATTATTACCCCATACATATAAACATTTTATAGAACCAACTTTAATAACAACAAATAGTAAAGAATGGAGTGTTTTTATGGTTGTAAAGATTATTGATCCTTATTTCTTTTTGTTTGATGATGATAATGAAAGAATGAAATGGTTTGTGAAATATGATTATAATAGTAAGCTTGAAAAGGGTGATGTTATAATGACTAGTTATGATTTACCACACGGAGATTGGTATGTTAATACTCATTCACATGGACTACATAAAGTTAAAAGTAAGAATATTATTTTTAAAAGCACACTTGTACAATATATAGATTTAATATTTTATGAAAAAAAGGTTGATGCTAATGAAGTTCGTAAAGCATTGAGAGAATTGTATAAAGATATCCTCTCAACAAGAGTTTCTTTTGATATCCGAGTATTGGTACCAGATGGTGCTCAGAAGAATAAAGTCTTATTTTTTTAATTATTAAAATGGAAGTAAGAGAAGAAAAAATATATCCAGAATTATCATCAAGATATTATTCTTCCAAAGCCTCGGCTCCCACAGAACTTGAAATTATGAGAGTAAAAGAATTTAAATCAGAAACCTTACATTTACAAGATTTATTAAAGCATTATAAAAAAATTAAAAATAGATGGAATAAAGGGAATACAGTTTTAAAAGTTATAGGTTATTCTTTAGGATTTGCATCTGCAATATTAACAGTTATTTTACCCATAACTTTACCAGTTGTTACTCTTGCACCTGTAATACTTGGAAGTATTTCTGTAGCTGATGGTTTCTTAACTGAAATAGTTTCATTATCTTATACTTCTAAAAAGAAAAGTTTATATAGAGAAGTTTGTTTATCAATAGAATTAGGAATCTCTAAATTATTTTTATTTCAATTAAAAGCTTTGGAAGATGGAATCCTAACAGACGAAGAAATAATGAAATCAAATCAAATAATACAAGATATTAAAAATAATATTAATAGATTAAAAAGTGCTAATGTTATAAGTAATGAATATTCTAAAAAAAATTATTTTTTTATAAGAAATCATAAAATTTGTTCGCGGAACCCATAATTTTTTATACGGAACCCAAGGGTTCCGCGGAACCCAGGTTGAAGAACACTGTTCTAGATCATTTATACTTGTAGTAAAATGATCCAAGACATCTTCTGAGGTTCCTTGAAATGCATATTCTCTAGATTCTATGAGTTCAGGATAATTACTTTTAAATAATAATTTATAGGCAGATGGTAATTGTTTAGTTTTTTTAACACTATTAGGTTTATTATTTTTTCTTAGAAAGGCCTTTAACCTTGTTGGCTTCTCCTTCTGTTTAGAGGCTTTCCATGCATCCATGAGTTTATATTTTTCTATTATTTTTAAATATTGCATAACTAGATCTTGTTTATGATTTATAGATTCAAAGTCTCCGTAGACAACTCCTACTGTTTGTAGTAAATTTGAAAGTTTTTAAAATGCATCCTGGGATCTGTAGGCATTCTAATTAAAGCTGGTGAATCCTTTTCACAAAATCTTGCATGCTTAATCATGGAGTTTTTAGTTGTTGAATAATGAAGACATCTTTTACATGTTCCGCCTCCACAAGTTGGATTCTCTGGAGATGTAAAGGCTTGAAAGTTTTTATTAAAATATAATGTTGATTATTTTCATGTTCCAAGATTAAAAGATATATCTCCCTGTCTCCTAGGCCCTGTATCTCATAGTCAGAAATATAAATTGGAATAATATCTCTGTATCCATGTCCCCATCCTTTAACATGTTCATAAATATTAAGTTTAAGATTATTTAGTCTTTCAAATTCTGGAATGTCTTCTAGTTTCATTGGATGCGTGAATCCCTTGGGGAATATTAATTCATTTTCATATTCTTTGTATTTTGAAACTCTTTGAGGGTTTCAGCTTGAGGATGTAAATGTGCAAGTATTGACCACATGAAACATTTGTTATCCTTATTCTGTACGTTTATAACATTTCTAGATTTAAAGGGTGTAGGAATATAGGATTTAGGATTAGGTGGTAATCCCCTCCAGTAATCAATTACTAAAGATTGGAAGCTATGAAATACTAAGTTGAATCTCCTAATTCATTTTCAACCTCTTCTTGTTTTGCTTCTACTGCTTGAATTATTTCTTTGATGCTTTTATTAAATCCTCTAGTTGAAAATAAATATTTAAAAGGCATTGGGATTTCAACATCTAAAGGAATTGTGTTTTCTGGGTCCTTGGCCTACCGGTCCTCTCCAGTATTTTGCTTTTATTGTGATTTTATATTTTATAACATTATACCTTGATGCTTTATAATTTTTTAAAGCTTCACAGAAAGAATCTTTTATATTTTTTTTATTTCTCCTTATGTATTCTCCAGGGGTTGCAGGTCCATTAATTTTTAATTTAAATTCATCTATGTGATTAAAATTGTCCCAGTTGTATTTTTCTCTTTCAAGATGATCAGGTTCTCCTTCTGAATGACATTCTTCCTCGTCGTCGTCAGAATGCCCTTCAGAATGTCTTTCATTAGTTTCTTTTATGTGTTCTTTTAAATGTTTTAAATAGTAGAAATTCATTTTTGTTGAAAAGTTGCAATGAGGGCATGTAAATACTTCTCTAAGTTTTCCGATACAATTTTCAAAATGTTTATTATATCCTGAATGCAGATATCTTCCTTTACATTTAGGACAGAGTTTAGAATTTGTGTCATTAAGATTATTTTCTTTTAGTAAGTGAGCCTTCGACTTACAGTGGGACATTAATCCTGTTTTATTTTTAAAAACTTTATTGCAAATATTACAGTTCATTTTTAGAATAAATTTTTTTATTGGATCCTATGTTTTCTATTTTTAGATTTTATTTTTTTATTTTTTATTTTTTTATTTTTTTATTTTTTTATTTTTATTTTTTTATTTTTATATTACCAAGACCTGTATTCACCAAGACCTGTATTCACCGAGACCGCATGATTGCGAGACAACAATCACCGAGACCCGAGACCTGTAGACCTGCAAGTAGTGGGGATATATCCCTAACGACCGCAGGCTGATTTACGTTTTTCATAGCTTTATCGGTGTTTTTTTTCGGTTTTGTTGCATTAATTCCATATTTTTTAAATCTTGCGAAATAGAGGAAAATAAAAAATGTGCGTTTTTAAGGGTTTTTAGCGTTTTTTTGTGCGTTTTTAGGGGCAAAATGGCCATAAAAGATGAAAACAGTGGGAGGCCTGTGGTCGTTAGGGATATATCCCCACTACTATTATCAAAAAATTACGAAATCCAATATGGAGTCGCGAATAAGGTGAATTAAATAAATTCGAAATTTTAGGAAGTAAATTACTAAAAATATATTGAAAAGGAACAAAATCGAAGAAGCTGCAAAATTCAACATGGAGTCTCAAATAGCAAAAATTATAAAAAATTTTAAAATGAATTGAATAAAAAGTATTAAAAAATCACCTTTAGCAAGCGGTTAGGGCGAAATACCCGAGAGAAGCTGAAAAGAGCCTGGCTAGCCGAGCAAGAGAAATTAGAAAAACCCGAGTCAACTCCAGTATTCTTATCGCGATTGAAGGCATGGATATTAATGTAGTGCTGTCGAGATTTGTTATAATTTGTTATAATTGAATAAATAGATTTTCAATAATTCAATGTATCTGGGGTTGAGTCGTATGATCGTCGGTGACAATAAATGGGTATAAGGGTGTTTGGGAAAACAATTTCGGTACGGGACCTGAGTAAATCGGACGCATACCTTCTAACGGTAGTCCATGGACCCATAGAGCACCCGACAATTATAGTACCATTGGTGCGCTCACTTTTTGCGAGTACTCACCCACTTGATACAGTACCAACATTGATTACTCAATGGGTATCAAGGAGTAAAATAATGTTGTATTTTGGGTTACGCTGGTAACAGCACTAAAGAATAAGCATTTGACCACCAGTAACCCACCATAAATATCATCCCTTTACTATACAATTTAATAGTTTGGCAATGGCAAAACGATTGGAATTAACAACTCAGAGTAATAGAAATCATACCAATATATTCCAAGTACTACGGCCGGGATTTATCAAAGTAGCAGCGCGATATGAAACAATTTCAATGAAAGTTGAGTTAATAATTAAAATAATAATAATAATAATAATAATAATAATAATAATAATAATAATAATAATAATAATAATAATAATAATAATAATAATAATAATAATAATAATAATAATAATAATAATAACATTTTTGTTCTAGTGAAGTCCTGTTTTTATGAGTCATTGTCTTTGTTCTAAAAATGATGGTTCATCGATGAGTCATACAGGGGGTGTGAAAAAAAATGAAAAAGTACCCCCATTTAAACGATGAGTCATCGACGAGTCATTGTCTTTGTTTAAATGTCTATAGGTCTATATGTCTTTGTTTAAATGACTTTGTTTAAATGTATTTGTTTAAATGTGTTGAGGATACCTAAATAAATAAAAACGTTGTTGGATAAACGAGTTGTGAAAAATAATTGTAAAGGAAATAATTGTGGAGAATAATTATTGGAGTAGAGTTAAAGAAAAGAATTAGTTGAAAAATAAAACGAAAAGAAGTTATTTGATTATTTGAATAAAGTTGTGAAGAAGGTCAAAGAAAATAACCAGCTCAAAGTCTCAGTTGATAAACCAATCAGTAATTTGTGATCTTTTAATCCGGTGTTATACATAAGTGATATTCCTCACCGAGGGTTGTAATAAGCATTGTATAGCCACCAAGCAGAGTGTTGAATTTATTGCCAGTGTTAAGAGTAAGATTATTTATGATTATCAATAAAGATTTCTGTTGTTAAGTGTTATTTGTGAATCGTATAAAGACACGCTTGGAGTCAGAGTAACATTTAAATTTATCACAAACTCTATAACCCAACATATTTTGGTGAGCCCGACGTGATCAAAAGTTGGTGAAAAGATTGTTAAAAAAGAGAATTGTGAAAATAAAGTGTAGTAAATTGAATTTATTAAAGTGATCTTGAAAAGGGTAAATTATTTATTGTAATAATAATTTGAGATTTAGATTTTGTGCAATTTGAAAACGAAATAATTTATTAAAGTGAACCGATATTATTTGCGAAGCCAGAATAAAAAGGAAAAGACAATGAGTAGTGAAGATTTACCAGTGTCAGTTGTTAAAGAAAATAATGATTTTGGCAGTTGTCAAAGATTGTATGTAGAGCAATATGGAGGAGATCCAGTTATTTTTGTTGATTTTATGAGTGATTACCATATGTATCCAACGGCTTATGGATGGTCTCAAGCAATCATGATTCAAAGATTACCCTTATATCTTAAAGGAGCAGCTAGAGAGGTTTGGCAACAGATCGACAGGAAAACAATCGGCAATGATTGGGCTAAATTAAAAGATGCCTTGGCTGCTAAACTTGATTGGAGGAGATATAAAGAGATTAATGCGTCAGAAATATTTTAATAGAGTTCAAAATTCAAATGAAACAGTGAACGAATTTGCATATCATTTATCGACCCTTGCCATCAAATCCTTTGAAGAAGATTCGAAACAACCAGGATTGGCCCAAGAGATGCAGGAACTGATTCAAGATAAATTTTTGTCAGGAGTAAATAAAGAGATAAAAACGGCATTCTGTTTTGTAGACTATGACAATTTCGATGAACTAGTTAAAAAGGCTATGAAAATCGAATTGAATCTAAAGAGCTCTAAAAATGAATCTGAAGTATTTGCAATAATTCCAGTACAAAGAAAACGATCAATAACCCAAACTCAAGATAATTGTGAATCAGTAAATAGATTTCAACGATCAAAGAGCCCATCACCCAAATGGAGAAACGATAATAATATGAACAGAGCAAGCCAAAATTCACCAGGCACTGAGAGAGCTAAAGTTATTCAGTGTGATATTTGTAAGAAAATGGGCCATTTTACAAATCAGTGTTGGTTTAAAAATAATTCTGATAGAGTACCCAGAAGATTGAGTCCAGATTGGCATAGAGATGATAGAGGAACGAATTTTCGGAGAGCAATTCCTAATGTGAAGTCAAATTTTAATGAGGTAAAATGTTATCGCTGTGGTAGAAAAGGACATGTTTCTAGAGATTGTTTTTCAAGATCAAGATCACCATAAACTTCACCATCGCCACAAAGAGATAATGTGAATTTAAATGGGCAAATTCAATGTCATTTGTGCAGAAATTACGGGCATATTGCAAGATCTTGTCCTAGGAATTCCGATAAATTTCAAACACCAATTTTGAAACGAACAATTAGATTTCAGGATGAAAATCAATCAAAGAATAACGTTGCTTATGTTCAGAAAGATAAATTTAGAGAGAAAATTGAGAACGATGTTAAACAGTTAAATCAAAAATTGAATAAATTGATAGCAAAATTTGAATCAGATGAAGAATCAGATGCTCATATGATGACGAGACGAAAATTAAAGACAGATGAATCAAAACTTGATGATATTACAAGAAACAGAGTTAAAACGGATATGCAAAGTGAAAAGAGTACAATACCTATTGCTAAGGCCAGAAAATTAGTAACAGAACCTGAAGCAAACTCTCAGAAATTGACAGAAGTATTAATGAAGCTAACAAAAATACCGTTGAGTTTAACAAAAATTAAAACTGTTACTAAACTTTGTGCGGAATGTTATGCAACAAGTGTGGAAAGGCGAGATATATTCGAAAATTATATGAAAGAATTTGGCCAATCTTTACGAAAAATCAAAAGGTTAGACCCGATATTTATCAAAACAAATACATCAGACGGCACCAAATCCGAGTATCAAAATGAAGCATATGAAAAGGTGCACGAGTTAAAAAAAGAAATAATGCGCAAAAGTGAAGTTTGGGCAGTAGAACTTAGATTTATGAATCGGGTGTTGGAAGACGACGAATTTTTGATAGATTGTGGATTGATCCCCGGTGTTGAAAATGAGATACAAATAATGAGCATGATTGCCAAAGAAAAACCAGTCAAATATGATGTCGATAAAATTAAATTTGAATTAAATAAAGCATTGATCAAGGGAGATACAGGTGATATTATTGATAAATTAAATGATATTTTGAATTTAGAATTTGAAGTGGAAGATAAATTACAAATTTTAGATTGTGCCAGATCCTGGGTGAAGTGTGAAAATAAATATAGTGAAATTATAAAAACGCTTATTCATAAATTTGGACAAGAATTTAGAGAAAAAGGAGTTTATATTGAGCCATTCATAATAATGTTAAAAATAAATGATCAATAAGTGGAATGTACCAACGAGCATTGGCGTACGAAAGTGAGTAAAATACGATGGAAAGCAGCAGAAATTATGGGCAATGATGGAATAATTATATTGGCGTAGAAAGGTTTTGAGTTAGATGATGATGAGTATTTATTTGATTGTAACTGCGTAGCACGGAAATTTGATGAAAATGAACGAGAAAAGCAAAATCAAATGGGAAAATCAATGCGACTAAAGAAAACTTAAAAATTGAAATCGGACGAGAATAGGGGACGAAGGAATGAAGGTATGGTTAATTGAGCTGGAGTGAAAGTCAATAAAAATAATACAGTATCCGAATAAAATTTAAGTATCCTCAATTACTTTATTTTTTTCTACCCTAAAAATCATTATGAAGTATCAAATAAATAATAAAATAGTAAAGGCAACAAAAAATTAATTAAATCATAAATATAATTGGAAAATTTAATAAAATATAATTTTATAAAGTATAATAAAAATTTCCAATACCAATACGTTTGTAATAAGAGCCCTATGGGGAGCTACTCAAATAAATAAAAATATGAATAAATAAATATATAATTTTGAATTAATAATAAAGGCCTTAAAGTTTCCAGATCACGAACTTCGGGATCTGAAAACCTCATGGTAAAATTACCTCGCCTCCTGCAGCCTGGCGTAACCAGCGTGCGAGGTAATTTGAAAAATATTGAGACAAATAATAAAACCTATGTAGAGAGAAAGAGGTATTAGTATATAATTATTATTTTTATAGTTATTATTATCATTATTTATTATTATTATTATTATTATTATTATTATTATTATTATTATTATTATTATTATTATTATTATTATTATTATTATTATTATTATTATTACTATAATTATCATTGTTATTATTGTAAATGTTATAATTAATATTATTAGTGATATCATTATAAGCATTATTACCACTAGTATTAGTATTATTATTGTTATTATAGTTATTTTAAATAAAAATGAATAAATGCAAAAAAATTTTTTTTATTTTTCCACAAATACGATAGATGTTTTAATGCAGTGAATTCTAATTAGACTCACTCTTGAAGGTCTCTGGA
This sequence comes from Schmidtea polychroa, assembly GCA_959609185.1. Taxonomy (NCBI): domain Eukaryota; kingdom Metazoa; phylum Platyhelminthes; order Tricladida; family Dugesiidae; genus Schmidtea; species Schmidtea polychroa. Next base: position 72,531 of record CAUHTR010008045.1, read on the forward strand.
TGTTCCGTTATATTTGGACATTAATTACCAATTTTACTTTGAATTTACTTTTGGTTATTTCCAATCCGACTTTTTCATTTTCTTTTCATCAATCCATTCTTTCCGTCTACCAAGTTTGTATCGACAACAGAAAAGCATAGAGTTATTGAAATCCCCCAATAACTGAGTCCTCTAGCACGTATGAAGTAAATTCGTAAACTAATTGAAAATTAACACTCACCTTCGGTTTTGGCATATATCGCGATACATAAATTAACAATGGATGATAAAAGAGAGAATTCCGCATTTTATAATAGTAATTTGTCCTACGAGCTGGAGTGTCTGAGCTTCTAGGATTCATCACGAAGAGGTTGTCCTTTGAGTAATCAATGATTTGTAATATCAAATTTTGTCAAAGTGGGCGAGGAAAAAATTTGATATAAATGAATTTTATTGAAATAAAGGCGATTTTGATTTCAGGTTCAGTACATGCAGTTTCGTATGTCCCCAGAAAGAAATGCAAGCACAGAAACATAACGACATGTGCATGCTATGGAATGCACACATACGTGATCCTCGACTAAAATCAGAATTAATTATGTAATACGGTATGTGCCTTTAATGGAAGCACCCAATGCTGTTGCCGTGTGACTGGGTGTACCGCATTTATTCAGCGATATATGCGTACTGATCGTCGATTCGTGTGGAGATTGATTGTTTACATTGGTAATCAGACTTTGTAGATTGTAGACGTTTGTGTGCAAACACTCATCAGCACATATGGAATTAATCATTAAAATAAATTCCTAAATTTGTAGGAGTTGATACACGGCATACACCTGGTCACCTAACATAAAGATGTGTATCTACTACCTCAGCCGCTTCCTTCCATGAATTAATGCCGCATTTGCTTTTACCATTGGAAAATTCGGTAATTGATGTTGACTATAAAGTTGACATCAAAACTACTAGAGTTTTTCTCTTTCTCAATTGCGTATTTTTAACTGTCATATCCAGTTTTGCTTCTACGTTCAAGGTTTCCGGTTTATCTTTCGCCACTCATTTCATTGAAACTCATTGATTTTAAATGTATCAAATTAGTCAAATTTGTCTTTACTTCATATAGCAAAATTTATTCTCCTGTTTGACAACTGGTCCGTTTCATATTACAGAATGGATGAGTTTGTAATTTACCTGTATCATCGTCAAAAGCTACCTTAAATTCTCTCAATTCTGTTAAATATTCCCCCATCACAACTATTTTATCTATAATTTGTCCGTTCATTTTACATGGTTCGCTTTCACAATCACCATTGGATTTTATCATCCCTTTTTCGATAATCGTTTCTCGTATTGCATGATTCAATTTAGCCATCAATTTGATTTAGTTCTCCCGTCTGGAATGAAGCCATGAAATTTTCTGGGTTTAAATTAACTGGCCTTGGTATTGTATACATTTTAATTAATGATGTGTGACTTCATTTGCCACAACAGAATATAAAACTTCTTTTTACAATACACTCGCTTACCGTGGGATGTCTGAATCCTGACTCTTTGTATACATAATACTTTACATCATTTTCTACTGTCAAACTCATTGGATGTGCATCTGGACATTCTGTCATGTCTACCATAGAATATATTCTTCCCATTTTGTTTGAGAACAGTTGTAGGCGATTAAAGACGTCGTTTGAGTTGTAATTGCACGTAAAATCATAATCATGAACATTAAAAATGGAAATTTCATGATTTTCCTTTTCAATTCTTCTTCATAGTTTTCTCTCATTTTTACAAACGGTTCTGTTTTTTGGTTAATCAACAGGGGCCCTGATGTATTTAGTAGTAAGGATTCCCATCAAAATTGATAAAATAATAAAAATTAAAATAAAATTAGTTAAAATTATTTAAATTATAAAATTTATGAAATAAAATTGTTAAAATTAATAAAAAAATAAAATCAGTTAAATAATTCGATTAATTAAAATAATTAATTAAGTTAAATATAAAACCACACACTCATGCATGCAGTGGCGTAGCTACCATATAACAAGAGTAAGCAATGCATAGAGCCCCACAAGACAGGGGGCTTTTTTCCAAGTTTCCTTAATTTTCTTCAGAAAACAATGTCAAACAACGGCACGGTCGGCACCAGTCAACAGGGACCTCCAAATGATCGATTTGTGGTTTTATATAATAAAGCTCCATTGTTTTGTTTACTTATTGCATTGAGTACATTATTTACCTGCATTTTACCTATTTATGCAATCCCCTCTGCCTCTCCCTCGCTAATAATATACTGTATAAGCAAGCAACTTTAGTTATCTAAGTAAATCACGCATTCATATAGGGGTCGAAAAAATTGTTTCGCTTGTCGGCTATACACATTTGTCCCTGATAAATTACTATCATTTTGTAACAATTTATACTGTTATATTGTATATTGAGCTCTAATTATTCAATTAAATTGTCTTTCCAAAGAGGACCCAAAAATGTTTATCATGAAGGCATTTAGGAAGGAGTCGATTCGATATCCATAAGTAATCACAGCACATTTAAATAACACACCCTAAGCGTCAACATTATTAACCTTTGGCGTTGCTTTGCAAAACACAATTACTAACTTTAATCAATGTTAATGTTGTATAGTGGATTCTTCTATGGAGTAATTTTGCCAAGACGTGGCTCGATACACGTTCGATGAAACGAAACAAGTGCACAGAGTTGTGAAGATTTAAACGAATGGAGTCATTAGGGTTCCGTATAGACTACGTTAAGAAGCTGCACCAGAAGATTAAAAGTCTGGAGAAATTAAATAACTCAATAACAATTGTCATCATAATTGTAAATAATGAAACTAAAAACAATTTTAAAGTTTTATATTTGTATTTTATTTAAATAAAATTTAATATTTCAATTATTTTAACTTTTTAAAAATTAAACTTTTTTTATTTAACTTGTCATAAAACTTAATATATCAAAAAAGAAAACTGATCAAAGATGACAAAAATATAAAAATTTTTACAAATTTATATTTCTTTATAAACACTAAATTGTGTTATTTATTTGAAAGAATTGTAAACCTGTGTTTTAATAATTCATAATATTATTTTTTCAACAATCACCTTGTCTTTAATTTAATGTCTCAAATATGTGTTATTGGAAGTGGAAATTGGGGTACGACTGTTGGAAAATTGTTGGCTGATAATATTCGATTACATAAAGACTGTAAAGAGAATGTAAGTCATTTTTATATATTATTGTAGTGAATTTCATTAACATTTTAATGTACGTGTCCAATTTAGGTTATAATTTGGGTTTTTGAAGAGCATATTAATAATAGGAAACTTTCAGAGTTAATTAATAGTGATCATATCAATCCAAAATATTTACCTGGTATTAAATTGCCAACAAATTTAATTGCTGATACTGATTTATTAAATGTTACTAAAAAAGCTGATATCTTATTTTTTGCTTTACCTCATCAGCATTTAATGTCAGTTGTTCATAAAATGTTAAACCATACCAAAGCAAATGCTCGAGCCGTATCTCTCATGAAAGTAATACCATCCCGAATAGTATTTATAAATAAAATATAAACAATTAAGGGTGTAATTGTAAATAAAGGGAAAGGATTGGTTTTGTTATCAGATTTTATTTCTTCTCAACTAAAAATTCCGTGCGCCGTTGTAATGGGAGCTAATAGAGCCGGTGAAGTAGCTGGAGGTATTTTCGGAGAAGCAACCGTTGGATGTAAAGATTTGGAATACGGAAAATTGATTAAAAAATTGATGCAGGTATTTAATATTTTATTATATTCTAAAATAATGTTGCCAATCTTTAAATTTATGAAATTTTAAATTTTGAACAAAAATTAGAAAAAAGAATTAAATAGGTTTATGATTAGACTGACTACTTAAAACTTGTGGTTGTTGACGATGAAGTGTCTGTGGAATTGTGTGGAGCTTTGAAAAATATCGTCGCTATCGCAACAGGGATTATTGATGGTTTAGGACATGGTGATAATACAAAGGCTGCATTTATCAGATTAGGATATTGGGAAATATTAGCATTCATGGAGCAGTTTTATAAGAATCGTAATGTCAATAGAATGACTGTGTTTCAAAGCTGTGGATTTGCAGAAATGTTTATGTGTAAGATTTTTTCTGATTTTTCTTCATTTAATTTACAGTTTACTAAATTTTTCGACATTTAGAAGCTTAGAATTAAAATTTTTGTAAAAATATATATATTAAAATTAGTATTGTCAATATCTTTAATACACTTTGAGTTGTGGCCAATCGATGGAAAGCTTGGAGGAGTTTATTGTCCCCTTATTTTGCTAAGTCCCAAATTATCAGTTATTCTATCCACTATTAATAACAAATGAAAAAAATGCGTATTTTTGAAAAAAATGAATTTCAAAGAAATATTTTAATAATCATCCAATCAGAATAGACTTAGAAATTTAATGTAAAATTTGTTGAAATAATTCAAGTTTGTAATGTAAAATAGAGAAAATTAAATTTTAATTAACGTTAAATCTCTTTCAACAATTTATCTCATTTTTAAAATTATTACATAAATAACTTCAAATTAATTCAATTTTAATTTTATTCACTTAAATATTTAATTTCATTATATATTATTATATATAACAATTTTCTGTCCAGTTTATAGTGTAAATTATTTGATTGTAACATTGTGATTATTATTACATAAACAATCAATCAGTAAAACTTGACAATAATATTTACTTTTAATCAACTATATAACAATTTAATTTCCAATGCTATCTGAAAATCCACTTTTTCTATTGTATAACTTATCCAATTTTGTCGAGTAATTCTTTTAAACTGATGTATTATACCAAATGTTAAGTTATTTATTGATTTAAAATTTGTCTAATACCTTTTAATTTTAATCCAATAAATGGCAAATTTATTCCAATGCTATCTGAAAATCGATTTTTTTTGTTTAACTATTAACTATTTCAATTTTATCAACATATTGAAAATAATCGATCATTGGTATAGAGCAGTGGTGGCAAATTCTCGGACTAAAAGACCCAAATACCGGGTAGCGACACGGTTTGATAATTCTTAAGAGCCACAAACTAATTTTACGTCATCGACATTATATAGCATAATTATAATAATACACAAGGACAGATTTAGGAATGTTTTTTATTGGTTAAAAAATTGGTTAAAAAACTTTATACAATAGAATATCGTTATAACGAACTCCGTGGGACCAAAGGAAACGTTTCGTTATATTGAATATGGAATATTATACATAAATGTTTATCAAGGACCAAAACATTCGCTATACTGCAAAATTCATTACATTTGAATGAGGTTCTACTGTATAATGCTTAATAACATCTTATTAATAAAATTCAAATTGTATGTAAGGTATCTGTAATGTAATGTTAATGTTTTATGTATAGTTTTTTTAATGCACTTATAAATTACACTAATTAATTCAATTCGTGTAACGGCCCCTGAGATTCAACAAAATGATCTATATAACAATTCTCTATTGTAATAATTTACTATAGAGAATTGAAAATTAAAAAAAAATCGAAAATAGATTGACAAAACAAAATTAGACCTGGTAATTTAGCAGAATAGTAACTAAATTAAATCAGTATAAGGAATCCCTTTATCTGACCTATCTGTAAAAGAATATCGCAAAATCATCCAAAACAATTCCGAGAAAGAAACTTACCTTCCCCATTATCGCTGGACGAATTATAAGAAATATTGGAAAATTATTACAAATCCAATTTTTGAAAGAGACTCAATTTAAAAACGAATACGTTCTATCTACTGTGAAACGAACAATTTAAAAACGAATACGTTCTATCTACTGTGAAACAAACAATTTAAAAACGAATATATTCTATCTACAGTGAAACGAACAAAGCCATATAATATATCATGACAACCCAAGAGAATAGAATTGAAGAACGAATTCCGTCACGAAAAACTAGTCTCAGGTCATTCAATAATTTTATATTATTAATAAAAGTTACACTCGCTAAAGTTTCCGTTTTGAATTTTTTGTTTTTTATGTATTTGTAAATTGTTAAAGTATATATAACCTAACACACACATACCCTAACAGTCCCTTCCTTTGCACATCGTAATTAAATTTCCAGACCCATAACAGTATCCATAACACTTAATGCGAACAATGTCCTTGCATTTCCTTTAAAAGTTTAGATAAATTTGGTTCATATGTTGCAGTTTTTAATTTTAAGCACGATTCTAGGTTCTCATCAATAAGACGACTTCTTAATTTATTCTTGATAAAATTCCTGTTTGAAAACGACTGTTCGCACGAATATGTGGAACCAAATATGGAAAGAACACCAAATGCAATTTTTTTTTCAACTGATCATATGAGTCAGGAATGGTGTTCCAAGTGTTGAAAATCACAATGTCTTCTTTTCCAAATTTTTCTAAGCAAACCATTTGTGCTGTGAACTTAATTCACATTTATTTTCCTCCAGTATTTCCAAATCAGCAAAAAGGCGTTTAAATCTAGAGCTCCATAATTCTTTGTTTTTCTAGATCCAGCAGTTGCATCTCAAAGTTGCTAATATTAACATTAAAGGAGGAAAAATTCAGTTCTTTTACATTGGCATTGAGAGGGTTTTTAACAATAGCTAAAGTTGCTTTACTGCTTCTGAATTCGTGAAACCTATTGACAAAGGCTTCCTTCATATTTGAAAGTGTTTCTTTTAAATAACAAATATTTAATATTGGAATTATTCTCTTGGCGATATTTTAGTAAACTTGGAAAATGAATTAACGTTTCTCTTTCAAAATCTTGAACAAATATGGATAGTTTGTTTTCAAATATAGTAACTTCTAACATTGAAAAAATTATATTTCCTTTCCCCTGTAGTTTTAAATTTAGCTCATTTGAATGATTTGTGACATCAACCATAAAATAAAATTTTTGTATCCATTGATCATCCGTTAGTTCCGGATAAGTAATATCTTTCTCAAGGAGAAATGGCTTAATTTCTGTGAATAAACATCCAAAACGTTTTCTCTTGACAACCAACGTACTCTGTTATATAACATAAGATCTTCGTATTTGCTCTCTCTATTTCAATTAGAAATTCTTTAAATAACGACGATTAAGAGTTTTAGATATGATTGAGTTAATAATCTTAATTACAAATTCCATAACTTGGTGAATTTCTTTTGGAAATGTTTGCGTACAAAGTACTTCCTGGTGGATGATGCAGTGGTAAGTAAGTAATTCGTTGTTAATTTTCTTTTTTGATATAGCAACAAACCCTTTCCTTATACCAGTTACATTTCTCGCCCCGTCTGTTGAAATTAACACAATATTATTTAGTAGAATATGATATTTTCCATGCATTAAATTAAATGACAGCATTTGAAATGTTTTCACCAGATAATTGTCTTTTGATTGGCAATAATCCTAAAAGTTCTTCTTTAGGGCCTGTAGATGAAATATTCCGTACATAAAGCAAAACTTGAGCTGTATCGTTTAATATCGCAAGACGCTTGATGCTAATTTAAGGTCTTAGAGCTTGCTGGTTTGTTATATCTGAAGACATTTTTATTTGTCCTATCCCTTACTGTTTTAGCAGACAACGGTAACTCTTTGCAAAATTTCTGCTTTCTTAAAATCTTGAAATAATTCCTCGGATGCTTTTATAAACACCTTTTTATATATTCACCATCTGTGTATGGTTTTCCTCTCTTATCTAACCACAAAACTTGCAATATCGGCATTGCAAGAAGATTGTCTCCTGTGATTAAATGCAGAAGTTAATTTTTTGGGTCTTCTGAAGTTCTTGAATTGCTTTCTTCCTTGCATCACCGACAGGATATTTAGCGATAAATGACTTGTGTTTAGTTGTCTTCAAATTTGTGTGTATCAATTTTTCTCTACAAATAAAATAAGTAGGAAGGCCATTTGAGTTTTTAAGAAAGGCAAAAATCTCGGTCCATTCCACTTGGGAATCCAAGGCTCCCTTCTTCCGTTTTCATTTGCGTCCGTTTCGTAGCTCTATCAAATGGGTTGCACCTAAAAATATTTTATTTCAGAATAGTAAATCAAGGAACCTAAAAATATGAATACACCAAATTAGAAAAATACCTACTTAATTAATAAATAATTTGAATCAAAAAGCACTGAAGGAACCTACACAGAATGCTATGAAACTTAAAACTAAATTATAAGATGAAAAATAAACATTTAGATGAATTCACACCAGACATTAAATTTCAATAATACTTAATTAATAAATACTTCGAGTATACAAAGAACACTGACGGCACCACGCGGGATGCTATAAAACCTAAGATAAATCTCAAGATAAAAAAAAACTTTTAAAAAATAAATTTGGAAAGAAAAAAATTCATTACTCAAAGATGCTTACACTTTAATGATAAAGAATAAATTGTTACGTAGAAGAGACGTGATAGAAAGGTACTGTGACAATTCCAATTCCTCTGACGTCATATTATTTATTATTTAAGTGCATAAAGTGGTGTGCAGAATATACCGAGTCTAACGGGGGAATACATTTTTCGATTTATGATAAAAATTACCAGTAGGACTCCACAGCTAGCCGGGGAAATATTGGTAACTTTACACTTCCGGAGAAGGGAACGAGCACGGGCGGAACGTAAAGAAACTTTGTGTAAACTGACGTACACACACGGCTAACAACAAAACCTCGCATGTGGCAACCGCTGGTTGTCAATGCCTGACCATTAGGCATAGACAACGGCGTTACATTTCTAGCTCTAAGTTAACGTCGAGAGTGTACGGCGTACCACATTCGTTAAATAAATATTATGAAATTTGAGCACCATTAGCGACTACAACGCGACCGATTGCGAAAAATATCCAAAGAGCTACACTTAGGATGCCAAAGAGTCACAGATGGCTAGCGAGCCAGTGATTGTGACCATGGTATAGAGGATAAGATTTTATTAATATAGCTATTTAGTAATTATAATGTTGAGGATGCATAAAATTATAATTATTAGAATAATTATTAAAATGACTGGAAGAAATAAACCAATATGCAAGGGAATATTGTTGTAGACCAATTAGAAAAAGGATATGAGAAAATGATAGTGTAAAAGATAAAGTATAAATCAACAACTAATTTATTCCAATACAATTAATTAATAAATATACGAGAATCTTTCAACATGATAATTGTTCGTGAACTATCCTTACATAATAAATAATATAAATTATGTCAACATATGATGTAAGCGTGAATAATATGTTTGACAATCGTATATTACAGATATTACAGGTATATTACAGGAGACTAACAGAAAAACAATTAATTAAAAAATAATTAAAAGAAGGCAATTATTAATTGTTAAGCAAAGATAGAGTAAAGAAACCAATCAAGCCAATAGTGTCGAGATAATGGAATCAAAACTTATTTGTTAGATAGTTTTACTAAATGTTTGAATATTAAGCAATTTGAAATATAAGCAACGATTTACACTCTTGGTTACTGTCTTTTGATTAATATTCAACTAAGAATATATTAATACGGTTTCAAGATGTCATATAAAAAGCTCATCGCTTGAATTCAGCATCTTCGATAATTTCCATTCAAATAACCTTAATATGAATATCTCCGAGGACAGGAATCAATAATACCATTTTGATTAGTTTCTAATTATTGGCCACGAACTCGTACTCGACCAAGTTTTCACCTACTTTTACGTTGGCGGCCTACAATAAATCAGCCTTATTTTCTTTGATCCATTAGGCAATTCCCGTTGGATATTGGTTGGTACATGATCGTGAATCTGAGTTGTATTGAATAGTGATATATTTCTAGTTGTAATAATCACTAAAAAATGTTAAATTTCCTGGTTCTGTGAGATTGTTACCAATAAATTGTAATTTGGTAATCCATAACCATTCAAATTGCTTGGAATTCGTTAGTAAGGC